>PVKB01000542.1:73350-375540 GCA_004027205.1 Ctenodactylus gundi | reverse complement strand
TGGTGCTGGGGAATCGAACTCGGGTACTTAGCGCTTGGCTTAGTGCCTGCTCAAGCGCTTTAACCGCTGAGCCCTTCCTTCTGTATCATGATGTTTTAGATATTCTTTTTGAAAGGGCATAACATGCAAATTTATTTTTTCTATCCAGTAAGAAATCATCATCCTTTAACTGTAGAATTTAGTTTGTTTACATTTACTTTTAATATATTTAAATTTATTTCTACCATCTGTCTTTTTTTTTTTTTTTTTGGTGGTAGTAAGGGTGAAGGTGTCCTTGCATATGCTAGGCAAGTGTTCTATCACTGAGACACACAGTCCCTAGCTTTTAAAAAATTTTTTTTCTGAGATAGGCGGTCACTAAATTGACCAGGATTGCCTCAAACTCACAATTCTCTTACCTTAGCCTTCCAAGTAGCTGGGATTACAAGTGTGTACCACTGCATCAGGCATGCTTTTATCCCTTCTATTTGTCTCAGTTTTTTGTTCTTTTCTCTTCTGACTTCTTTTAAATGTGCAAGATTATTTTTAATTGTTTTATTATGAGAGTATTTTTTTAGAAGATGAATGTAATAGTGCCCACTACAGGATTTATTGTAAGAATTAAATGAGAAATTTGTTGAAAAAACTCACACAAAATATCTATGCAATGCCTAGCACCTAATAAGCACTAAGAAATGGGAACTATTATTAGAATTTCTACTACTCTTTCATCTTCGCAGTTCCCTCATCGGTTCTGGTTCTGCTTCAGTTGTTCTCCTTTCCACTGGCGTTGTTCCATTTGTTCTCGGTCCTTTTGCTTTCATTTCTCCTTTGTTGCCACTCAATTTCCTGTTTCTTCTTACCCTTTATCCTCAGGCCAGCTACACGCTCAAGCTGCAATAACAAAGTCATTTGGGGAAGAGAGTCAGTGTGGAGTAACACAATTGAGGTAGCCGGAAAGCCTGCGGTCCCTTGTCCTCTGATCTCCACTCTTCAAGGTTACAAAGGCACTTTCCAACACACAACCGACTCTGGGTACCACTGTATGCATCATGGCGAAACCAAATCAACTAGGATCACCAGTAGGTGTGAATGTGTGTAAAAGGCAACAGATCTCAGTAGGAAGGAAGGACACGGTTAATTTTTTTTTTTTTTTTAGCATTTCCCCCTGTGGTGAATAACTTAATCCTTCCTCTTCATTCTAAAGGAGTCCTACTGTGGGAGATTGGGTGTCACCTCACTGGGCATTTGTGTGTGCACACACAGAGCCTGGAAAGAGGAACCATTTGTACTCAAACACATTGTGGTCAGAAGAAAATGTTGTCATCATTGTAACAAAGCTGCAACTAAATTTAACAAACTGTATATGCTTTTCAAGATGATTGGGGAAAGCAATACATTTTCTTTCAAAGTAAAAAGTCCCCAAAGCAAAACAGAAGGCCTCTGCTAACTTGGTGCTTTGGAGACTCCTTAGTCTAGATACTTTGGATCTTTACTTTTTCAGTGACTTTGTAGCATGACATTCTTTCAAGATATATTGTGTCACTGAAGGAACACTGGCACTTGGTGGAGTTTTGGGTGCTTTTCTGTTCTCTGGTGGTTTCCACACTTAGGTTGAAATCAACAGAGGTGCTGAACTTCCACATTTCAAATGGATCTCACTAGAATTTGAGAGCCTTCTTTTGAAGGCAGTTGAACATATGTTTTTGTTCTTTATGATCACTTTTTAATAAACACTTGATATTTTTTGAAATTTCTTTATTGCGAAAGTACAATTTCCATTTATTGTATAGAAACAATGCAGTGCATTCCTGAGTGTTAGTGTATACAATAATGTAATGCCTCTCCATGGTTGAGAAGTACTAAAACTAACCAGAATGGCAAAATGGAACTTTAAAAAAATTATTTTCTTTAGAGAAAAATAAGTCCTCCCTTTTCCCCCAGACTAGGCATAAACCTCAGACCCACCTCTCTTCTACCCATATAAATGGACAATGTGCACATACTAGGCCCAGGACCTCAAAGTTCAAATTTATTCCCTTAGGCAAAGAAGGGAAGGGATGGAGTCCAGGAAGGGCTTGAATAAACCTGGATGCCTATCACCTCCTTATATTGTCTGCCCCCACTTTTCCATGCTATAAAAGACCCTTGCACACCTGTACATGGTAAGATGGCAATTTGAGGTGAATGAACCCCTCCATTGCCTTGAAACCAGAGTCTAATAAATTCATTTGTTTTTATTTGCCAAAACAAATGGCCCTTTTTGGTTTGGTCAATGGAGAGCAAACAAACCTAAGTGGCCATGACAGTTTGGCGAGCCACACAGTTCAGTCCTGGATCCTGAGAGCCACGGGTCTCCTGGCTTTCTAATGGCAAGGCAGCAGGCACTTGGGAAAAGAGACTGATTGCTTATAGGTTGCTGAACGTATGATGGGGACTTCAGGGACAGTCCAAAAGTTGGCAGGGACACTCTGACATCCAAGAATTCTCCCTTCTTTCCCTTTCATGGCTTCAGCACCTATAATGCTAATGTCAGAAAAGAAAAAAGGTTGTTAAGGAGCTAGTTAGTGGGCTCCACCTGGTTTCCCACTAGAAAGTGCACAACGGAGATCTCTGCATGAATCCAGACCTATTCTTAGATCATCTGTACCTGGCAGTGCCACCTGGGATAAGGTCACCATCTGGTGCTGATCTGGCTGCTTGGACCTACTGCAGGTCAATTTTAGGGGCACTGACTGGTGTGAGAAGAGATTCAGTGGTAGAAGAAATGTTCAGGTATCGTCGTTGGGTTGGAATACTCATCTGGTTTGATATGTTTTTGCTTTCCATTTTTCTTTCATCTTGTAAGTGATTTTGTTAGTGGAATTAGCCACACATCTTTCAGTACCATCTAGAAGTGAAATGGACAAGTTGCAACCAGTAATCTATGATGAAGGGGTTTCCAGAGCTGCGTCTTCACCACATAACTCTAAGACAAAAACTGCTCCCTGTTGAGACTTAACAGCATGCCCAGTTTGGCCAATGAGCATTCTACTTGTGGGAGAATGATACCCGCTAAGGGAATATTCCACTGGAAGTTTAAATCCATCCTACAGTCGTATTAGGCCTTGTCCTTTTATTTCCTTTGCTTTGAGGTTTTGTGTGAGCTTTGAATTGTTCTGAGGCCATTTTGTGAGCAAATCTGGAGTTCATGGTTCCAGTTGAAGGTTTGTCTGTCAGAAAAGTTTGGCTTCGGGACTTTTTAAGAGGCTAGAGACACTTGGGTATATTCGGAAAGTGTCTGCTGTGATTTGCTTAGGAATGGAGAGTGCTATGCCATTTTGTGGTACCCTAGAGAGGTTTGTTGCCTGTGACTTAGAAAAGTGATTTTATTTTGTGATGCAACAAGGCATGTATAACTAAAAGTGCCCTGAAAATTGATGCAACTGTCTGTAATATTCTTTAGAGTAACTTTATTGGGATAATATATATCAGTCGCTGCTTGCTCTGCACTTTTACTAGGAAAATAGAAAATTTTTGAGTACGAATCGCTTGCCTTTTTGTTCTTCTCAAAATTTTCTAAATTGGAAAAACTTAAAACTGATTGAAAACACAGTGAATCTCCTTTAGTATGTAAATTTGTCACCTTGCTTTAACCGGGATTTGTACCTTCAGACATGCAAATTTAAGATTAAGTATTGCTTAGGACTGTAGAAAAATCCTGCCAACAGTACCGTATCTATTAAAAGTTGGTAAATGATAAATCTAGGTCTTTTTCATGTATACTGACCAATATGAGCATATTATATGTTATGCCTCTGTGTGTGCTTGTGTTTCTAAACTGTTTGAAAGCTACTAGATAAATTATGAAAAATAAGACTGTTCATTAATTAAGAAGGCATACATCCAAATACCTTGTTGTCCATATGATTTAAGCAAGTGTTTTAAAAATAAAAGCATCTTGAGAAAAGTGTTGTTAAAACAGTTAACATGTATTGTGCCTTTTTAGCCGATCAGAATTATACTTGAGGTGTCTGGCATTCAAAAAAGTGTTTTCAGTTTTACAGAGGTTACAAGACTAAAGAACATACAGAAAATTTGATTAAAAATTAGAGTTTATTCTGCCCTAAAAGACTCTTGGGAATTAGAATCAGTTGAACATTCAGAAACTGTGACGCATAGGTGAATATAACACCGGCTGGCCATTCTTTCACTTACAAGTTTCAGATTTTTTAATTTTCAAAACCATTATGCATCATGAAACAATTATTGATATGGAGACTGCTTCTAGTGTTAGCAGAAGGGGCTCAAAGAGGAAAGAGCTGATTAAAAACTTACCTGTCACATTTTTGGAGAATCAAATGGAAAGGTTTTCCATTCTAGAACGTTCTCAGGATTCCTTTCTTGAGTGAGAGTGGTTTACAGAGGCTGGCAGCTGTACTTAGTTATTCTACTCAGCAGAAGTTTAGGGGGATAACAAAATCCCACATGGCTTTTAACTGGGAAGTGGGAGAAATTGAAAAGTTTCTGTTTATTCCACAGTATCTTAAAAAAACTCTGTTCTTGGAGTTTCCTTACTAAGTCTATGAAAGGAAACAGACCGTCTTACCTTATGCATCAACTTCTACTAATTTCCTAAAGAGCTGGATCCACGTTTCTCTGATGTGGGACAAGTATTTCTCCCTGCATTCTGGGTTATTCTAGATCTTCTGAGCTTTGCCATTTTAAATGCCAAGGACTATTACAGCTTCTTAAGTGTTTCTTTTTAAAGTGAGTTCACTCATAGAGATCTTTATTATCCAGGACAATCTTCCTTTAGCAACCTGAGAATTCAATGCATCAGTGTATGAATATGGTTTGGAAGCCTGAGAAAACAGGCTTTTAAATAGCATTCTATTGTTGGGCATGTAGCGTAAGTTTCCATGTCTTGACTACAACTTTTGAAAGATTTTGTTCCTCTACCAAAAGTATGGTTCGGAGCATTGACTTGTGATGTTTTTGTGTTTTGTAGGTAATGTAGACATAACAGTTAAAAGAATAGATTGGTATTTGAATCATTTGTTCGGTATCTTTCTAAAACAGTACCAACTGACTCATAACATCTGTAAATCTTCACCCATAATTATTATTTTAATGGTATATAAGTTTGTAAACCATAATTATATTCAACATAGGGAACTGGTATAAAATCTTTAAAATATGTATGCATGAGCTTAGGAATGGATAGGGAGGTAAAATGATAAAGCAAATCTGGCAAAATGTTAGTAATTAGTGAAATGTGAGTAAATAATTTATGAGAGTTAAAAATTCTGAAATACCTAAGCATGCCACTCTATCTATTGTTTTAAGTGTAGTATACTTATGTGATATGGATTTAAGATCACTTAAAGTAGCAATTTGATATAAACTTAAGCTCGTCCAATGTAACATGTCTTTTGAATATGAAATTTAACTTCTCTCCTTTTCTTTCTCACATTTTCTAGCCTTATGAATTCCATTGTTATAGTTCTTTTCTTATGTGGACTTCTGGGTGAGGCCATGTTAAAGAATCTCAATAAAAATACAGTGAGATACAGAAAAAAAGAACTTTGGGCAAATCACCCCAATAAAGGGCTCTGCTGGACCCAGAGAAGAAGCATCTTGATTTGGCCACTGCAGCCCATTCTAGGGGTGGGAAACTGAGCTAAAGAGTGGTGATTTGAGTGAAATGAACCAGACACAGAAGATTAAATATGTTAAATATCGCATGATTTCTCTGATTTAGGAAACCCAGAAAACAGGCATTCTGTAGAACCAAATGAATGTGATAGAGGACGTTACAGGGGATGGGAGGTTATGGGAGAGCCAAAAATGGGGAGGGGAAGGAATTTTAATATTGATGTGATATATAGGTGCAAAAAATACTCAAGCTCGTTGTAAACATTATGTATTGCATATATATATATATATATATATATATATATATATATATATGAATAAAAATGGTGGAAAAATTAAATCGGATGACTGTGTACTTCAAACATCTGAATTATTTATAATTAGGTTAAAGTAATAGGGGTATTTGCTGAGTATAAATTCGTGTGTTCTTGTTTTGTTAAAATATATTAATAATAATGCATTAGGGTCTAGTGAATATTTTATACACTGTTGATATATGTCCAACCTTAATATAAGATCCATCAAGAGACCTGACACTTTAACTATTTTGAGATTAACTATTCCACAGAGACAATAAGTGTCGAAAATGGAGACTTTGTCAAAGTATGAGTCATCAAGTTATAAAATGAGCTTTGAATAAGTCTTCAGACTATTGGGAGTTGTGTATGTTCATTATTTTAAGATATCGTAGGGCTAATGGCATAACCCAGTAGCAAGGTTACTTGGCTGGCATATGCCAATGTTGGGTTTGATTCCCAGCACCACATAGAAATTAGCCAGGTGTGGTAGTATACACCTGTAATCCCAGCACTTGGAAGACTGAGGCAGGAGGATTGCCATCAGTTTGAGGCTAGCCCGGGCTATTTAGTGAGCTCAGGAAAGCCTGGACTGTAGAGTGAGACTTAGTCTCCAAAAAATTAATACTAGAAAGCCAGTAAATTGTATAAAAATAACTTACTTAATGTTCTAGGAACAGTTTTTAAACAATATCTAAATATGTTTTGTTGTAAAGAATTAACAGCTAAGAGTTAATAAGTCTGTTAATGGGTTTATTTATATGGCCTAATGCTCATAGTTTTAAAAGATGCTTCTGTGGTTTGCATCTGCAGTGCCTCCCAAAAGCCTTGTGTGTTTGCATGTAGTGGGATAACTGGGACATTGTGTTGGGCTTGGCTGGTAGGAGTGGATGCTTCAGGTTTGAACTGAAAGGATTGTGTGTTGATTGGGGGTTGCACAGGGCAGAATTTTCAGGTTTATGATTTTCAGGCCAGAAGCAAGGCATTGGCACCCATTCTGTTTGTGAGGGGCCTGACTGGCAACTTGGACTAAGTAAAGGAAGGAAAAAGAAACATTGTTGATGCTTATTCTTGGAAAAGCTCTGGCTTTGTGTGAAGCATCAGATCGCAATTCGGACTCCTATTTTGCTTGGCTTCTTTCTGCAATGCTGTAAGCAGCTCTCCAGCTTCTGCCATGCACTTTCATCTTTGCCGGCTGCCTATGAGTGGACTGTATGAGACCTTCTAAAACTATGAGCTGAAGTAAATCTTTCTTTCCTTAAGTTGTGTATGTAGGGTATTTTGTCCCAGCAACACAGAAGTAACTGAGACAGATGATAAAAGGGCTTTCTTGTTTCTCTGTAATAAATAAACTTTTATATCTTACTGTCTAGATTTTTCTTAAGTGTAACACTTAAAATATGGCTTTTAAAATATTTTGTTACCTCATCCCGAGCCACACCAGGCATTCCCAGAGTCCTTCCCGGGCCCCAGACATTCGTACAGAACCATCAGAAAGCCATCCCAGGCCTAGGTCAGTCCAGTGCTGTGTCAGACCCACCCAGAAGCCGCTTCAGGCCCAGGTCTGTTGGGCACTACGCTGTGTCTCAGCCTGAAGCCCTACAGGGCTGACCCATCCACCTAGAGGCCAACAGGACCCACTGGAAAAAACACAAGCACAAAGAGGAAGTCCCAGGGTCAGTAGCTGATTAGACCCAGCACCTTAAAATGTTTACATCCAAATAGTACAGGGGGGTAACTAATTTTTATTATTTTGATATTCTGTGTTTTGATTTGTGCTCTGTTGGGTTTGGTGGTGGTGTTATAGTTGTTGTTGCGCTTGTTTAGTTCTTCAGTTTCTTTCTTTATCTTTCTTCCTTTTAGGTTCTTACCTTTCCTGAAATTGATGAAGTTCCTTGATTATTCTTTTATATTTCTTTGTAGACTCTTTCTTTGTTACATTTTTTTCTATCTTCTTTTCCTCCTAGTGTTTGTGTCCTCTTTCCTCCCCTTTCTTTCCACCTCCTTCTGTCTATTTATCTGATAGCTCCTGAATCTCTCCCCCTCTCCTTTAACTAAGCATAATATCATAAATATTTCTACAGATATGGGAGTGATACTCTCTCCCCTTTGCTCATAGTTCTCCTCACTCATTTAATATTTCTTAGAGTGTTCTTCTCTGTTATTCTCTGACTGGGGAAGGAACGCGGACAGATCACTCACTATCACAGGAATACTCATCTGCTTCCTGTTGTACACCTAAAGCTTTTTTATTGCCTGGGTTATATTACTGTTTTCAATAGTACACTTTAATAAGTCAACAATAGGTAAAGTTAGGTTCAGTGAGGTTATATTACACCTATTAATGTTGTGGATAGAGTGGTTACAGTGTTAATTTAGCTACTAGGATCTGCCAGTGAGTTGTTAATATTAGATAGTACTGTAAATGTAATCTTTTATTCAAAGTTTGGATGTTAATATTGCTAAAGACCTCCATATCGAATAGATGGAGGTATTGAATCACTGACAAAAAGGCCTAACACTCCAGACACTGGTACCAGGGATCTTAAAGTAGCAACAAACCAACAAATAGCAAAGAAAATAAACACAATAATTGATAATTTCTAGGTCCAGAAGCTCACACAAGACATAAAGTAGACACACAAGGAGTAGAAAAAAAAACACTGATAAAAAGTTTGAGAAATTTTAAAAAGAAGCAAATAGACAAATAATGAAGGTAGTTCAAGAAATTATGGACCAATTCAGTAGAGATATAGAAACAATGAAAACTGAACTCAAAGAAAAAAGAAAATAAAAAGATTACAAGAAAATTAAGTACCCAGCTTGAACACTTTGAGGAGAGATTATCAGATCTTGAAAATAAAATTGATAAACTGAAATATATGGTGAATTAAGACCATAAAGCAAGCAAACAAACACACACACAAACAAAAATCAAATCAAAACAAAAAAATAAAACAGGAAAGAGACTGGCTATCAGAGTTGATGGATGACTCAAAGGGCAACATCCTCAGAATCATGGGAGTGCAAGCTCAAACTGAGGACAGAACCAGAGGCTTAAAGGATATGCTCAATGAAATTATGAAAGAAAACTCCCCGAATCTAGGGAAAGAAATGAACGGTAAACTACTGCAGACATATAGAACTCTTTAAAAACTTTGACCAGAAAAGAGCATTCCCACAACACATCAAAATTAAAATCCTAGAGACCCAACACAAAGAAAGAATATTAAAAGCTCTAAGAGAAAATCAGCTGTTGACTTATAAAGACCAGCCCATCAGGATAACGCAGTTTCTCAACACAAACCCTAAAGGCCAGGAGATCATGGAGCAATATTAACAAGTCCTAAGAGAGCATAAATGCCAACCTAAACTGCTATATCCAGCAAAATTATCTCTCAAAATACAAGGAGAAATTAAAATTTCCATGATATAGAAAAAATCTAAAGAAATTTGCTTCTACTCCAGACCAGCATTGCAGAATATGCTTAAAAGAAACTTAGAGACAGGTAGACCAATGGTACCAAAGTCCCCAGAGAAAAGGAAATGACATAAAGAGGACAATGAACAGACAAGAGAATGAGTCAATCAAATAATAACAAAGCATTATAAAGATGACAAGAAATAGCAAACATGTCTCTATAATAACCCTGAATGTTAATGGTCTCAATTCACCTATCAAAAGACACAGACTGGTAGACTAGATCAAAAAACAAAACGTCACAATTTGATGCTTATAAGAGATACACAGGTAAGAAAACATGCAAACTGAAAATAAAGGGATGCAATTTAATATTTTATGCAGGGGCACCTAAGAAATAAGCAGAACCAGCTATACTATTCTCAGACACATCAACAGAGATCAGGAGAGACAAAGATGGACACTATATACCGGTTAAGGGAATAATTCAGCAAGAAGAACTGACACAAATTTTATGTTCCAAATATTGGTGCAACCAACTACATAAAGCAAAAGCTACTGGACTTTAAAAAACAAACTTCAACTCCGTAAGAGTGGGGGACTTTAATACCCTACTTTCCCACGAAGACAGGCCAACAGGACAAAAAAAATCAACAAAGACTTGACAAATCTGAATTACACCATGGAAGAAATGGATCTGAGAGACATCTATAGAGTTTTTAATCCAACAACAACAAAATACTAACCCAAAGTATACTATGTGTTTTCTACATGTATAGTACTTACATCTATTAAAAGTATGATACTTACATTTGGGAACAAAAATAGTAGTGACATGATTTTTGGAATTACTGATAACTGTGGGAGGGATGACATCATTTTGTAATGATATAAAATTTATGTTTCATTATAAATTGGTCACACATCCTAGTATCACACCTTTTAGATGAAACATTTGTAATTGGAGTCTGTTCTTTTAAATATGTTTAGATAAGAAAGAATTCAGACTATAATATACCAAGATCACATCAAAATCTTTGTCTGTCCTTGGTAAAATTTAAAACAAAAGTAACTTTTAAAAGAGAGAGATTTTTCAGGTGAGCTCCATTAGAGGACGATATCTCTGGCCACTCTTTAAGTCTGGTTTGTTCCTGCCCACTAGTAGGGGATTTAATTCTTCATTTAAAAAGAAAGACAACTTAAATAAGTAATTATGAAGCTGCTAACCTTTTAACTGTGCCCTTTTTCTCTCTGTGACATATGATTGGCTGATTAATGCTCTAATTGGAATGACTGAAACTTTGGCTAGATCTTACCAGCTCAAGTGTCACTGACACAGAATTGTGAAAGTTGTCTGACATGCCCCTTATCTGATTCTTCTTCATGCAAAGGATTTTGAGGACAAGATCCTGACACAGAAATGAGCATTAAGCAACATGATAATATTTAGCCAGGTCTGGTGACACAGGTCATTAATTCCAGCACTTTGGGAAGCTGAGGCAGGAAGATCACAAGTTCAAGCCCAGCCTGAACAACTTAGTGACTTAGTGAGATCCTGCTCAAAAAACAACAACAACAACAACAACAACAACAACAAAAACAAAAACAAATTAAAAGTGGGTTGGGAATGTAGCCCAATGTGAAGGCTATCAGAGTTGATGGATGACTCAAAGGGCAACATCCTCAGAATCATGGGAGTGCAAGCTTGAGTCCCACTACCACCAAATAAATAAGTAGATGAATAAATAAGCAAGAAGTTTCTCAGGTACCATCTAAGATGAAATTCATCTTTTAAATGTTAAAATAAGAGCTGATATCTCTAACAATAGTAGCAAAAATTTACTGAGCATTTTCAGGTATTCATTTTGGCCTCCTTGTACCATGAAACCAGCAAGCCCAAAAGGGAGTTATAGTGTTAGCAGGGGTGATTGATCCAGACTACCAAGGGGAAGTTGGATTGATACTCCATAATGGAGGCAAGGAGGACTGTGTCTGGACTGCAGGAGATCCTTTAGGGTGCCCCCTAGTTTTACCATGTCCTGTTATTAAGGTCAATGGGAAATTGACAGAGCCCAATCTAGACAAGATGACAAATGACTCAGAACCTTCAAGAATGAAGGTATGGGTCACCCTGCCAGGGAAAGAACCAAGACCTGCTGAGGTGCTTGCTGAGAGCCAACGAAATACAGAATGGGTAGTAGAAGAAGGTAGTTATAAATACCAGCTACGACCACTTGACCAGTTGCTAAAACGAGGCCTGTAATCTGATTTACATATATATATATATATATATATATATATATATATATAGTTATTATAGAATTTGTTAAGTTACACTCTAATGTTAGCATTTGAATGTCAAGGAAATAGGTATTCTACAAAGAGGAACTTGGTTCTCTATTGGGGAGAACTCATTGCATTTCCCTTTGTACACAGTGCAGTTGTGCTATGTTAGGCATAATTGCTACCTTGGCTATTGTACTTGGGAAGGAAGTATGGTTCAAGGAGGTGTGTCTGATTGTCAAGTTGACAAGGGGTGGATTGTGTCTGTTGATGAGATTGTGTCAACTTGATGGAATTAGGACCCGCGCCTCCTTTAGTATTAGGATTTGTCAACCACCCTAGACTGGGGCTTACAAACTTGTCAGGATTGGAGCTTGAGTCATTTGTGGGCTGGCCAATGAGAGAGGAGCACCCTCCTAGATGTGGGAGGGCCAACTGGAACTCTGGTAGAGTAAGAGGGAGGAAGAGGGACAATTGTTCTGGCTCTTCCTCTGGGAAGCTCTAGGCTGAGCGATTGGCTACGGACGCCACAGATCATCAGCACAGATTCGCTCCAGCCTCCACTTGTGCTTGTCTGTTGCTGTCCTTGAGTCGCTGATCTTCAGTCGCCAATCTTCACCTGAGATCTATTTAAGGGTATTATACTGTATACACAAAAAGTATAAGCAGTCCTCCATATTGGCCACCAGAGGCAAACCTCTGGTTACTTACTTCTCCTTTGAAAAGAAAGACAAAGGTGTTTACATATCTCATCAGGTCAAAATCTTCCATTCCAAAATTCTCCAGGGTTCATATCTACTCAGAGGAGGCAGGTAGATCAGAAACGCGACCATGCACTTCCTCTTATAAAACGAAATGGAAAAAATTGAAAGTGAGAAATGTGACTAAAAGGGCGAGTTGCTTTGGTGTAATTCAGTCAATCAAAATTGCTGTCTTAATATGCAATAACAGTAAATTATTTTGTTGAATTGATATACTGCTTATGGTCATTTAGCTAGCAAGAATCAGGCTCTTCTTGATCAAAAAGAGAAGTCTTGTTTTAATCACAAAAACGTATGTTCTTAGATAACAAAATAGGCATTAATTCTTGTATACTTTATTCAAAATTTTTGCAGTTCTGTTGTATATACCTAAAAATTCCAGAGGTGTTAAAAAGTTATAATTCTCTGACATGACATTAGTGAATTATGTACTTTCTCTGAAAAGTAATTCATATTAGTTTGCAGAAGAGAAGCCTCAGCTTACTTCACTTTATTTAGTTGCCGTGAGTGTTATGTTTCTTACTTGAACTCTATACAGACTGGATTCGTTTTACTCTTATTAACTTGTTTACCTCTGTTTGCAAGCTTTGTAACTATTGTCTGTCAAAGTTCCAGTGTTTGAGGGCTGATCACTGAATAGATGAAATTAGGCCTGACAAGGGACTTTAGGTAAACATAGCCGAAGAGCCACTTTTTCTAAAATCTCTACCCTTGCTCAAATTCAGCCAGAACTATTTGATATGAACCCCAATTTTCTGTTGCACTTCCTTCAAAGTGAGACGGACTACCACCAGGGATAGCACTATGGTTCAAGGCCACAGATGGCTAATTGGCACTGACTTTAGAACAGGAAAAAAAATGTATTTAGATATAAGATGAAAAGTCATGAGCACCAGACTCACCTGTGTGTCAACCCTACCGAAATAAGATTATGAATGATTGCCTAAAAGCAAAGACTTCTTAGCAGGTGCAGCTGTCACATACTTTGTGACTTTGGCATTCTTTTGTAATTGACTTAACCACGTTTATCTTTTCAGGATCAAGCATCTGGCTTCTCTTTGTTTATGCTCCAACTATTTTTTATAGATTCTACACAACAATCCAACACCGGGCAGCTAGCCAAATGATGAGGCACCTCAAAGTCCTCAAGGTTCTCCACAAACAGAGGAAAGGTAACAAAATCCCTGACATTAGCTTCAGCTTAGGAGCAAGAGAATGAAGGAGCCACCACCCACCTCCCTGCCCTTGAGGGATGCTGTGAGGCAACACACAAAGAGAGGAGTGGAAAAAAAGACTTGAAAAATCACTGCAGGCTGCCACCGAAGCCATAACTCTCAGGGGCTGGCAGTCACCTGTGGGTCAGCCCAGCACTGAATAAGAAAGCATCACCAGTTGCAACCTGCTCTCTGAGAACAGGCGAAGGCACAGAATCCTATGAGGAGAGAGAGATGAGGTGTACCCTTTTTGCTTGGGAAGATAGGGGTGCCCTGGGCACATACCTCTCTGTGAGCCCAGTGCCCCCTCTCTATACTTCCCATCCATGCCACCTCACCCCTACAAGACCTGCCCAAAGGTGAGAGGGAGTTGGGACTGGCAGCTTCAACCACAGTGGAAAAACCTCTGTAAAGCAGACCAAGTAGCAACTGTCAAGCTGGAGAGGACTAAACAGATATGCTGTAACAAGGAACCCCACCTGAGTGACATAGATGCCATACTACACAGCCATAGAACAACACTATCCACCATCACAGAACAGAGATTGCTCAAAGAGTGACCACAGCAAGCAAAAGGAATACTCAATGGCAGGATGAGAAAATACAGGGGCAGTATACCACAGAAAGCACTCAGTTCACCAAGGGAGACTGAGATAGAATCAGAGTAAGATCCAAAATTTCTAAGCTTCAAAAAATGAATAAATAACCTGCTGGAAGAATACAGGACAGACCCAGACAACAAATCACACAAAATGCTTAAAGAATTAAACAACTCTAACCAAAGAAGTTAAGGAAGAAACAAATGAAAACATAGCAGGACCATAGAAATCAATATAGGAAATGAATGGCAAATTCATTAAAGAATTCCAAAAGTATGAAAAGATGAAGGAAGAGCAGCAAGAGATGAAGACATCCATGGATGGAATGTTTAGGGAACAGAATGACCTAAAGTGAGAGAACTGATGGTTTAGAAGACAAGAATGAAACAACGGCCCAGACTTTTAAGAAGCATCAACTAATTCAGCGTCAACAAGGAAATGAAATACAACAGATTAAAAAGACTCAAATTTAATCTCAGATTATCAGGAATACCAGAAAAAAAAAAGGAAACTTAAAGGACTAAGAAACCCATTGGCTAAAGTCACAAGAGACAACTTCCCATACATAGAAAATGAAACAGACACACCAGTGACAGAGGCAGATTGTACACTTCAAAATTGAAAGAAGAATAAATTAAACATCTGAATAGGCCAACCTCTACCTATGAAATTGAAGAAGTAATAAAACCACTTCTAACTAAGAAGAGCCCAGGACCTGACTGATTCCCAACAGAATTCTATTTTAAAAATTCAGGGAAGATTTAATACCAGTGCTCACCAAAATTTTTCAAGAAATTGAAAAGAAAGGAATATTGGCAAAATCATTTTTCAGAGCAAACATAGCTATAAATCCAAAACCAGACAAAGACCCACCAACAAAAGAAAACTAGAGGCCAATATCTCTAATGAACACTGATGCAAAAATATTCAGTAAAATTCTTGCCAACAGAACGTAGGAAATCATAAGAAATATTATACACCATGACCAAGTAGGCATCATTCCAGAGATGCAGGGATGGTTCAACATATGCAAATCAATAAATGTAATACACCACATTAACAGGTGCAAAGATAAAAATCATATGATTTTCTCAATAGATGCAGAAAATGCATTTGACAGAATCCAACACCCATTTATGATAAAGACTGAAGAAAACAGGAATAGAGGGACCCTTCTGCAACATAATCCAAACTATTTACAACAACCCCATTGCCAATACAATCCTAACTTGAGAAAGACTGAAAGCATTCACACTAAATTCTGGAACAAGACATGGGTGTCCATTGTCACCCCTACTATTCAATATAGTGCTTGAAATTTTGACAAGAGCTATCAGGCAAGAGGAAGGAATAAAAAGAATACAAAGTAGAAGGGAAGAAGTAAAGACATCCCTACTTGAGGATTACATGATACTCTACAAAAAAGACCCAAAAATTCTACCCAAAGACTCTTAGAGTAAATAAGTAAATTCAGCAAAGTAGAAGCCAGCTACAAAATCAATATTCACAAATAAATAGCATCCCTATACACCAACGACAAATCCAACGAGACAAAAGTCAAGAAAACAATCCCTTTCACAATAGCAACAACAACAACAAACAAAATACTTAAGAATAAACTTCACCAAAGAAGTGAAAGGCATATACAAAGAAAACAACAAAATCCTGAAGAGAGATTGAAGAGGACTTTAGAAAATGAAAAGACATCCAATGTTTCTGGCTAAAACTAATATTGTCAAAATGGCCATATTTCCAAAGCTACTATACAGATTCAATGCAATACCAATCAAAATACCAACTACATTCTTCACCAAACTAGAAAAAAACAACTTTAAAATTTATATGTGTGACTGTTGAAGAGATGATGTCAACTTGAGGCAATCAGGAACCACACCTGGATTAGGGTTTGGGAACCACGCCTAGACTGGGAATTAAGAACCAGACCTGGATTAGGAGTGTGGGCAATTTGTGGGCCAGCGAATGAGGGAAGAGCACCCGCCCAGATATGGGAGGTCTAACTGGAACTTTAATGGTAGAAAAGGAAGGAAGGAGGAAGATTGTCACAGCTTCTTCCTCTGGAAAAGCTGTCGCCTTCACAATTGTCTACGGACACCGACTTGTTATACACCACAGATCTTCATCACAGATTCGTTCTACTCTCAACTTATGCCTATCTGCCCATTGTTGATCTTCAGGCTCCTGTCTTAACCATTGTTCTTCGAACAACTGAGATCTGCAGCAGATTCTGACCTCACTGGCTGTCCTGCAGTCCTGCACAGGAGATCTACTTTGCAGCTGAGCAGCCATCTTGGAATATCTCTATCCTTGGATTTGTAAGCCTTCCTAATAAATTCTTTTTGTTATAAAATCTGTAAATTCTTCCTTTTGAAAGAGCCCAACTAATACAATATTGAACCAGAAAAGGCCCCTAATTTCTAAAGCAATTCTAAGTAACAAGGACAAAGCCAAAGTAATCACAACCTCACTTAAAAAAATACCACAAAGCAACAGTGATGAAATATACATGGTACTGGTACAAGAATAGACAGGAGGATCAGTGGAAAAGAATTGAGGATACCAGAACAAACCCAAATACCCTTAGTCACTTGATCTTTGACAAAGGGGCCAAAACAATTTACTGGAGGAAAGACTGCAACTTCAACAAATGGAGGTGGGAAAACTGGATTACCACATGTAGGAGAAAGAAATTAGACCCATATTTGTCAGCACATACTGGAATCAAATCAAAATGGATCAAAGAACTGGACATCAAAACAGAAACACTGAATTTCCAGAAGAAAAAATAGACAAAACCCTAAGAGACATAGGGACAAGAAAGGAGTGTCAGAACAGATTGCCAACTGCTCAAGAAGAGATCCCACTTTCCCTATTTCCTGCTTGTGTGACTTTGTTCAGGTCACGTGACTTATCTGTGCTCAGCTTCCTCTCATAGAGGAGGGTGGCTGTGATGATTAACGTGCTCATCCACGCAAAGTGTCAGAACAGGGTCTGGCACACAGCACGTACTCAACGGAAGCAGCATGCGCGGCTGGAAAAGGGTGGCAAACCGCTCTGACACATCTTGAGTGTTAGTTTAAAGAAAAGTCTTAAACCTACAATTTATAGATACCTCCCAACAGAGCTGTGACCCTTTAGGTAGTAGCACACATGGTAGGGTGTCATTTAGGAATGTCACAGTGTCATTCACTTGATGTATCACGCAGAGGTTATATGCTAATTGGACACAGAGTATGAGGCCCAAAGAACTATTAGAAGGCAGACTGGTGGCACACACCTACCACTCCAGCACTCTGAGAGGCTGGGGAGGAAGAATTGCAAGTTTGAGCCAAGCCTGGGCAACTGGCAGCTTGGTGATACCCTGTCTCTCTCTCTCTCTTTTTTTTTTCAAGGGGAGGGTAATGATGGCTGCAGATGTAGCTCAGTGCAAAGTCCCTGTGTTCTATATCCAGTTTGGAAAAAAGCAGTAGAATTCAATGAAAAAATTTAGGATGAAGAGCTACTTGAGTTTTTTTTCTGTTTTCTTCCCTTTTATTTTTTTAAATGATTAGATTAGATTGTTTTTCTTTTTATACTTCTGTTGTTGAGATTTCAAGAATACAATAAAGTACAGAGGCCACCACATGGACACACCTATACTTACTGCTCAGATTTATTGAGCTGTAACCCTATGCCATAATTGGCAGTTTTCTTCTATAATTAGGATCTAAAATGTTACCCCAAAGGCTTACTTTTGGAAGGCTTAGTCCCCAGCTGGATGGTGTTATTGGAAAGTGGTAGAAACTTTAGAAGGCAGGGCCTAGTTGGAGACAGTGAGCCATTGGGGGTATGCCCTGGAACAATACTTTGGGCCTTGGCCCCATATTCTGTCTTTGCATCCTGGCTGTCACGAGGTATACAGTTTTGTTGTGCCATATTTTGCCTTGCAGCAAGCCCCGGGTAATTGGGCCGAGTAACCACAGACTGGAACTTCTTTCATTTTTTGTAAGTTTTACAAAGCTTACAAGATAACTCAGGTATTTTATTAGCATGGGCATTTTATCATAGAAATGGAAAGCTGACTAACATTCCTCTTACTCTATATTTCTTTCTCTGTTTCTTTTTTTCTTTTTCTTTTCTTTTCTTTTCTTTTCTTTTTTTTTTTTTTTTTTTTTTTTTTTTTTTTTTTTTTTTTTTTTTTTTTTTTTTTTTTTTTTTTTTTTTTTTTTTTTTTTTTTTTTTTTTTTTTTTTGAGACATGGTCTCACTCTGCAGTCTGCACTGCTCTTGAACTCACTGTGTAGCCCAGGCTGGGCTCAAACTCACAACAATCCTCCTGCCTCAGCCTCTTCTAGTGCTGGGATTACAGGCCTGTGTCACTACGCCTGGCTTCATGTAGCACTGGAAAATTGAACTCAGTGCCTTTTGCTTGCTAGACAAGTGTTTTTACTGCTGAGCTATTCCTCTAACCCCCCCCCCTTTCTTTTCTTTTCTTTTCTTTCTTTCCTTCCTTCCTTCCTTCCATCCTTCCTTCCTTCCTTCCTTCCTTCCTTTTGTAATTGGAATCAAACCCAGGATACTGTGCATGCTAAGCAAGTGAACATATCATTAATTTGCTTGTTTACTTGCGCGCGCGTGTGTGTGTGTGTGTGTGTGTGTGTGTATTTTAAAAATTTCAAACATTACAGCCAAATATGCTGCTGCATACCTTGAATGTCAGCCACTTGGGAAACCATGGATTTGGGACCAGCCTGGAAAACATAGTCAGACATCAATCATCTTGGGGGAAAAAAAAGAATTCAAACATTGTAGACACAGTCAACACCCCATATGAGCCGTTTCCAGAATCCCTCTTACATAGTCTTTCCTAGAGTTACCATTGTCTTGAATATTTTTGTACTCCTACTGTAATGAGGATGTTCATAAATAAAGCAGGATTGTCACGCATATTTCAACACTATATACAAATGGCAATCTCTACGTATCATTTCAAAGTTTACCTCTTTTTTTTTTTTTTTTAAACAAGGTCTTGCTCAACAGTTCAAGCTGGTCCTCAACTCAATATGTAGCCCAGGCTGGCCTTAAATTCGTGGCAATCCTCCTGCCCCTGCAGCCCCCAAACTTCCCTTTTTCATTCAGCATTTTGTTTGCAAGATTCATCTGTGTTGATACGTATAGCTGTATTCCACTCGTCTTCCCCACTGTAGAGGGCTCCAGATCACGCATGTGTTCTGATCTATTCTCCAGATGGAGGTCATTTGTATTGTTTTGTTTTTCAGCTTTTAAAAATAGGGCTGCTATGAGCATTCTTGGGCGCATATGGAAGACTTTCTCTAGGTATCTTTCTGGAAGTGATTTGCATTTTCATACTTGCTAGACATTGCTAAATTACCCTTGAAAGCTGTTGTACTCCAGCTGGCCGTGCTGGTGCATGCCTGTAATCCCAGCATTCTAGGAGATTTAGGCAGGAGAATTGCAAGTTCAAGACCAGCCTGGGCAACTTAATGACTTAACAAGAGCCTCTCTCAAAAGTTAAAAAATAAAACTCAAACGGTCTGGGGCTGTAGCTCAGTGTGAAGTTTGATCCCCAGAACCACTAACTAGGTAACTAACTAAATAAATCAATAAACAAATAGAGTGGCTGGACTGTTATCAGCAGTGCCTGAAAGTTTCCATTGGTTCATACCCTTGCTCAAATAGGTGATTTTTTTCGTACTTTTAAAAGTTTTGCCAATTTGATGGGTATGAAATGTTGCCTTATGGACACCACTTACTTGCAATGTGGACTGACACATAGTAAGGACACAAAGGCACATTATTAGCACTGACCGGTTTGGCGGTTTGACGCCTTTTCGTTTGCTTGCTGGGCATTTAGGTTTCCCCTCTGTGAAGTTGAGTGACTCCTCATTTCTTTTTCCCCATTGGGTTTTGTCTTTGCTTTTACTGATTTATAGGTCTTTTTTAAAAAAATGTTTTCCTGCATGAATCCCTTGTCATTTATGCAGTCTGTGGCGAACGTTTAACTTTGTTTATGATGTCCTTTGTCATTCAGAAGTGTACTTAGCTCAGCCTGGTGGCACAGTCCTCGTAATCCCAGCACTCTGGGCGGCTGAGGCAGGAGAATCTCAACTTGGAGCACAGCCTGCACAATTTAGTGACTTAGCAAGTCCTTGTCTCAAAGTCAAAAATAAAAAGATGTGTACTTTTTCCCCTAAGGCAAGCATGTTTAACATCTTCCCCTTTAGGTTATGCTGTTATATGTTGTTTTTAAAGCCCTTACTTTTTAGTGGTTATGAATTCTCAAGTGAGCTCTCTCATTCCTGCCTAGAAACGAGGCCTAGGCAGATGACCTGTAGATAGTTCTTTTAATTAAGTAATTGAAAAGTTAATTGAAGATTTAGGCTGTCCATGGAGTTCTCGGTTCTGCGCCTTTGGCTCCTCCTTCTGATGGGCATTGTATTGATTAGCTCTAGGTTCAGCTGAAAGCAGCAGAACTCCAAAATACTGGTGGCATAAACAAGAAGAATATTTGCACCCTTTGCAACCAGAAAGGCATTCCAGGAAGGAAGTGTTTGTCCCCATAATGCTCCAAGGACAAGGTTCCTCCTTCTTTTCCCCCCCATTTTATTGATATGTATACGTGAAAAATTTAAGGTTTACAATGGAGTTGAGCCTTTTATGCACATATGTATCTTGTTAAGGTGACAAGGGCTTTCCCACTCTCCTTTTGTCCCTCACCCTCGCCCTCCCCTCCCTCCCTCCTCCCCTACCCGACACCCCCTGTTTCACTTTGTTTTTTGTTTCAAGTTCCATAGGAGCTGTGATCTGGGACTCTCATATCAGAGAGACCATTCGATGTTTCACCTTCTGTTTCTGACTCACTTCACTAAGCATGATGGTCTCAAGTTTCTTCCATTTGCCTGCAAAAGCCTTCACGCTGTTGGACTTTATACATGCATAGTATTCCATTGTGTATAAATACCACAGTTTGTGCATCCATTGGTCTGTTGATGGGTATTTTGGTGACTTCCATATTTTAGCTATTTTTAGTTGTGCTGCTATGAACATGGGTATACATATATCTCTGTTGTGTGTTGTTTTGACCTCTTTTGGATATATTCCCAGGAGGGGTGCCGCTGGATCGAAGGGGACATTTATTTCGGGATATTCCACTGTGTGTGGCCTCTCTCAGGTCACTGCATGGTCTCAAGTGCCTGCTTCAGCTGTGGCTTTCACTTGCTCATTTCATTCACTAGGAAAAAGTAAGGGACCAAGAAAAAGGACAAGGCAGCTGTCTCTTAAGAGTCTCAGCAAAGTCCATATGGCATTTATTTTTGCACCCCTTTGGCCAGAAGTTAGTTATGACTCTGAGCGGCTAAGTATGTAGATAAAAATTAGGAGTTCTGTTACTATAGACATAAAAAGAGAATAGACATTAGGAGAAAATTAACAGTCTGGTCCCAGGCTTGAATTTTGCTTCACTAGAACACAGGTCAGTGTCACTTGCGTGCCACTCTAATTTTTTTCATTCTCTCCTCCTGACACTGATTTTTTTTTTACAGCCTCGAGGTGCCTGTCATTCATTCATTTATTAAGCAAGTGTTTCCTGAGCATTTACTATGTGCTAGAATTGTTTTAGGAGCTGAGAACCCAGCAGTAAACAAGGTAAAGTGCTTGCTCTCATGGAGTTTCTATTCCATGTAAGGAAGACAGACGGTCAACAAGAAAACACAATAGTATAATGTCAGTAAGTGTGGAGTGGTATGGAGAAAAAATATGGCAGATTAAGGGAATGAGTCTTGGGCTTATCATGTCAGGGATGACTCGGTGATAAGGTGACATTTGAGTAGCCACTTTAAATGGGGAGAGCAAGCTCTGGTGTTATTTTAGGCAAAAACACGTGAGGCAGAAGTAACAGTCAGTGCAAATTTCTGGAGGCGGAAGTGAGCACAGCGCATTTAGGGAGCACTAGGGAGGCCTGGGAGGCTGGGGTGGACGTGACAAGCAGAAGAGGAAAAGCAGCTGTTCTCTATAGGGGGCAGAGTGCCAGAAGAGCCAGGGCTTTGGAGGCTTTAGTGTTTACTCAGAGAAGAGAAACCAGTACGGATTCCACTAGAGCCATGATAGGCTCTCCTTTGTTTTCAAAGGATTGTTTCACCTACAGAGTTGAGAATGGGCTCTAAGGTGAGAAAGGATAGACCTGTCGGGGGATTAAAGGGCTCCTCTGGTTGGGCAGATGTGAGATGAAAAGTTCATTGCCCCCAGGGTGCTAGTTTTGAAGGTGGTGAGAAAGAGTAAAAGATTAGATATATGTCTTGATGGTAGAGGCAAAATATTTACTGGAGGCTGAGAAGCAGGCTGTGCAGGAGAGAAAGAGAGAGAGAGGAGGCAGCGCTGCCTCCTAGGTTCTGGGCTGAGCACCTGGTGGTGTGGTGATACTTTATACTGAGATGGGGTGTTGTTACAAAGAGTGCACTTGGGAGGCGGAGGTCAAGAGCCTTGGTATAAGGTGTGTGTGGGGTCCAAGGTAAAAGAGTCATGAGCTCAAGGCCAGCCTGCAGTACAACCCTGGCTAGAAAAAGAAAAAAGGAAAAGGAAAAGAAAAACTTTTTTGACTATGTGAAATACAAGTTATGCAAAGAAGGAGGCCCTAGTACAATTGGATATGATATTTTTGTGTTTGGAGAAATCATCTTCTTTGGAAACAGAAAAATTGAAGACCACCTGTACACGCATGGCCATGAGATTACCAGGAAAGGCAGCCAGGATTTCTATGTGGCAGGCAGAAGATGAGGACATTCTCTGCTGGTTCCTTTTGCAGGGTTTCAGTAAATTCAGAAGCAAGAGAACTTTTTGACACTGAGACAGAGTGGAGGCAGCAAGATTTTGGGAGATTAAGTTCACTTATAATGTCTCAAGGTGTATTCATTTTTTCATTGATGACTCAAATATATCTATATATTTCTTTGGTTCCTCTTCTATGAAAGACTCACAATATAAACCACTTAAAAAAGAAAAATGATGGACTCAGGGAGGAGGTAGACTCTGGAGATGGGAAGGGGATCTGGGAAGGGGAGGAAATAGGGGGAGGGCAAGCAAAAAATGTTCAGATGCAATTTACAGATGCACCGGTTTCCCAAGTTGAGGAGTCAGAGAGCAAGAGTAGCTCCCCACAGAGTAGCTGTCCCAAGAGTGATTCCAAGTCTGAGGACAAACTATCTGGAGTCAGAGTGGAAGTGTAGTAGCTGAAGGCGCATCCCAGGAGGCAGCATGCAGGTTCTGCGATCCATCATTTGGGCTGGGTGTGCTTTTTTGGTGATGCAAATGCATTTCCGGTCACCCATAGGCCGGAAGTGACTTCTCACTCATGCTCCTACGGATGGCATGTGACCTGTGCCCCTGTGCGACACCCCAATAAAACTCATCAGTTCACCACTTGGACATTGGTGCACCCGTTCCTTTGGCCCATCTGCTGTGCCCTACCTGCGATGAATAGATGGAGTTCACATCTCCCCTAGGAAAGATTTGCATGCAACACTTGAAATAACTATTAGGTGCCACAAACACATACTAATAAAAAATATTTGGGGAAAAAAGATTTGACAAGACAGATAATAAGAAATAATTATTTATGGTGCACTTATATTTTACAAGACATTTCTGGTTATTAGCTATGGAAAGGGTTTTTGTATTATTCTATGAAAGTTTTATAGTCATAGCTCACTTTTTAATGAGGAGAAAAGATTTTTTTAAATGAAAAGACAATAGATACATGCTTATAATCATCCTGTCAAAAATAAATCAAAAGACATTTAATTAGGAAACTGACTTATACTGGGCACTGTGGTGCAGGCCTGTAATTCCAGTAGTTTGAGAGGCTGAGGCAGGAGGATCTCAAATTCGAGACTAGCCCGGGCAATGTAACAACCTAGTGCAACACTGCCTCAAAAAAAGGGGGGGGGGGGCTGGGAATGTAGCTCAGTGTGAAGGCCCTGGGTTCTATTCCGAGTGTTGAAAATAAAACACTTGCTTTATTAGAAAACACAGAGAAAATAAATACTTCAGAATGAAAAACATGTTGTATATTCCACTATATAAATGAAGATAGGAAGTGGAGCAGATTCCGCCCCACCACCACCACCACCACCTTTTTTCCCAGAGGACTGGCATCAAGTGACTTATGTAATGCTTCTTGCTCTACCGAGACTCTGTGACTCCTCATGTATGTAGGGCCAACACTCATGTTGTCTGGCCACTGACCATGTTTCCAGAAAAAAAAATGTTTCTGCTGCCCAATGACACATTCTAAGTGCAGACAGGGCAGTAGACTAGACATTGAGGCAGAAATGCCACAGATGTCCTTGGAAGATGACTTCAGTCTCAGCCACATGCAGATGGTATGGTTTAGGGTTAAAGCATGTCTAAATGTGCAGTCTGATGACTACGGAGGGAAGGTGCCACGCACAGTCCAGCCGCACCCTGCGGTGAGACAGGCTACTCTGCACTCAAGTACTGTCTCCCATTCTCTATTGTGAAGACCCCTTCAATAGGGCTAGATGGCATAGCACCATGTTGCCTTTCTCTCAGGCCACAGTAGCAAAGATGGTATATTAACATACCATCCCTGGAACTGCGGTTAGGACTGAGCCCACATAAACCATGTTTTTCATATATATTCCTATAAAGTTTAATTTAAAGGTAGGCACAGTGAGATGTCAAATTAAAACAATTATAACAACAATCATAAAAGTTATTTAGAAGTTATTTAAAATACAGAAATTATCTTTGGAATTTTCCACTAACTAAAACCGTGGAAAGTGCAAGCATGGCTAAGGAGGCAGGAGAACTGCACTACTGTTTCACCGACACCAGAGGAGGAAAGCGGCAAATGCACCCGAGCTTACACTTCATATAATGGAGAGTGTTAAAAACAAGTTTAGTCTACAATAATTGTAGAACACTGTCCCCTGCAGTTTTCAGTTTTGTTTCATTGTTCATGTCAGATAACAATATGGATAAAAACTTAAACTAAAGTAGTATAAATATGGATGAAGAGGTGGGTAGACTGAAGAAGCAAAATGTGTAGGGCTTACACAAGTAGATGTGAGGAAGGAAGGAGGAGGGTGGGGGGGGGGGGGCAGGTCCTTTCTAAGTTACCCAGCATGAGCTCAAACTTGTAATCCTCCTGACTCGAGAGCAATGAGTGCTTTTATGCCAGATCTGGCTGGTCTACTTTTGTATGACCCAAGAGCTAAAAATAACTATTAACATTTTTAAGTGGTTGAAATAAATTAAAAGAAGATAGTACTTGTAACATAAGAAATTTAATGAAATTCAATTTTAGCATGCATAAATTTTCACTAGAACACAGTGCATCCATTTATTATGTATTGTCTACAGCTGTATTCATTCTGCCACAGGAGAATTGAGTAGGTGTGACAGAGACCAGGCCTGAAACAGCTCAAACACAGCCTGCGCCCTTATCTGTGGATTTCATACTCATAGATTCAACCTGAAGTTGATGGAAAATATTTTTTTAAAAAGAGAGAGAATAGGAAGGCATCTGGGATCTGGGCTACAGGATGGGTAGATGCGAGAAGGAATGCAGAGGGCAGAGAGGGTTGCCAGGGGCCAAGTGCTTGATTGATGGTGCAAAGATCATTATAACACAGGAAGAACATTTTCCTGATATTTATTTGTTTGTTTAATCATTTTTTTGAGACAGGATCTCATTCTGTACTCCAGGCCGGTCCTGAACTCATGTAACCCAAGCTGGACTTGAGCTCACAGCAATCCTGCTGCCTCATCCTCCTGAGCCCTGGGATTACAGGTGCGCACCTCCACTCCAAGTTTATGTTTCCTGACCTTTAGATGCTTTTATATTCGCCCCAAAATGGGTCTTGTGGTGTGGGCCTGTAATCCTAGTATTCTGGAAGGCCAGGGAATGAGGATTACAAAGTTTGAGCCCAGCCTGGACAGCTTACCCATTTGGCAAGACCCTGTATCAAAATCTAAGTTTAAATATGGGCTAGGGTTACAGCTCAAAGTGAAAGCCCTGGGCTGGATCCATTGTACCACAAAGCAAACACAAAAACAAAAAACCCCAAACAATTCTAAACTCAGGACTCGGACCAATTACTGTTTTCTTCTCAAGCAGATAGTGTCCCTTTTACCTATCACTTCCCCTTTTCATGAAACAAATGTAGATCCTAATACATATTACTTTGTGGTCTGAAATGGGAAAGACTGCTTTTCTTTTGCACCTCACCACCCGCCCCCCCAAGATTCCTCAGCAGAGGGGCCCTCTGACTTCTCCAGGAAGGAAAAAGCAACTGACATGAGTTTCTTGGTGCAGTTTGCTTAATTATAAAGAAATTATTTTCCAAACTGAAGGGTAATGTTTAACTTGAAACAGGTCGTGAGGCCATAATATTTATAAATTCTATCACTTTTGTTCCAAACAAGAAGAGTGAATGAACAGCAAGTGTGGACGATATCACAGTTTCTTAAAGATGTCTTTCAGCTTTGGCCACTGTTAAGCTTGGCTGAGACTGCAGAAGTCAAGTTCCAAATAGTCATTCTAACTTGAAAAGAAAGAGGTGTTAGAAAGGTACATTCACCTCTAAATCCTTACTCATCCTAACAGATTCACTGCACAAGACCAAAGGTCCGCTATTGCAACTAAACCTTTCATATAAAGAAACACAAAGGATAAGAATCAAAATTAATTTCCTATGTGAAACTGTGAAATTCAGTTTCTATACAAATACACTTTTTACAGATGTAAACCCTCATTTCTGGACAAAAGGAGTTTTGCTTTGTTTTGTTTTGTTTTTTCTCCTAGAGAAGGAAGCTATGGTTGGTACCTTTTTCAGAAGTCTTCAAAGATTTGACATTGAATTTTTTTTCTCATTCTTCTAAGAAAGGGCCAGCTTGTGCAGCAGTTAATCATATGAATGCATGCTTGTACGTAAAGAGTGGTAAAGGAAGACAATACAGCTTTGAGTCCAGTGATAGAACCCTAATTACCTCCCTGACATAAGTACCTATTGTATTATGACTTTTTTGAGACTGTAACGCAGAGTGTTCCAGAGCTATGTAGCTCAGGTGTGTGCCACCATGTCTGGCTGATTTTTATGTGGTACGAGGAAATCGAACACACGGACTTGCACATGCTAGGCACATGCTCTAACCACTTAGCTATGCCCCCAGCCCATGAATTTCTTCCATCTTTTGTGGAGTCATAAATAACACATGAGATGTTGTTTTCCAAGCTGCAAGAAAAGTGGCATGTTTTTTGGCTCAGAAGATGTGATGGACCCTATCATACAACTTGTCTCCAACTTTGAACATAGAATATTGGGACAAAAAATGGGAACAGTTTTACATGTCTTTCTTCTAAGAGAAAGACTCAAAAATGTCTTAGGTAGTTTCATCTGACTTTTTTGCTTTACATTATAAATTTCTATTTTTTATGAAAGTATAAATTACTTTTCTTTCTAACCAATATCGGTACTGAGATGCTTAATTTCTTTTTCTAGGTAGTAGCGTAAGGCAGGCTGGAAAGACTTCGGCTCTCTGCATCCTTACCAAGACATCGCAGTTTCTAGGAGGGACTCCTGTGGGGGAAAACAGGCTGTGTGTGACAGGACTGAAGAAAAAGCAAGGGACCTGGGGAAAATGTGCTCAGATTCTACCAGTCTGTTTCAGAGCAGAAGGCTCAAATGTTTATTCCCTTTTTGTTTCTTAGAGTCCATAAAGATGCCTCCTTCTTTGATCATGACTGTTTTAGTTCACAAGTCTTTAACAATAAAGATATTTGTTCATTTATCAACCATTTGCACTTCTCTAGTGTAAACTTCCTATTCATGCCCTTTTTCTTTCCTTTTCTTCTTTTTTCTTTTTCTTTCTTCTTTTAGTGCTGGGAATTGAATCTAGGGCTTTCACACTGAACATCGCCAGCTTTTCTGGGTTTTTTTGCGATAGGATCTCATTACATTGCTAAATTGCTCAGGCTGGACTGGAAATTACAATCTTCCTGCCTCAGCCTCCCAGAGTGCTAGGATTACAAGAGTGTGCTGCCACACCCAGCTAGCTATTTTCACATTTTTATTTTTCTTGAAAAAGTTTAGGATACTTTTTCAGGCTCAAAAGGTCTCTCTGGGATTTTTGATTGAGGTGAAACTGAATTGGCATGTTTAGGAGCAAAGTTCATCTTTATAACCATAACCAGGTATGTATCTCTGTTGATTGATGACTTTATGTCAGTAAATAGCCTCCAGAACCTGCTGTGTTTCGTTCAGGAGTAACATCTCAGAGGCCTTGGGCTTTGTTTTATGAAAGGAAACTAAACTGTTCTATGGGTAGTAATAGCAAAGGAATTGGGATTGCTTGCTCTAGTTTGGGCATTGCATGACTATTTGCAGTAAGACAGAGTTCACTGTACCTTGTACTGAAAGAATAACTGCAGGGATCAGGAGATCAGCCGTGAGCACTTTCAGGCTTTTGATCATGGCTGGCCTGCAGACAAGTTCAGAGTTAAAAAATGATGGTCAGGCAGACTACTGCCACTTGTGCTACACAAACACGAGGGGGTAGATACTTGCATTGGGAAGTAAAAAGAGCCATTAAGGACAAAAAATAATCCAAGTGAATTTATTGGTAGGATGAGCAGCAGTAAGCCCAGAGAGGCGGGCAGTCCTTCCAAGACAGCCTTTCCCAACTCCTGCGCATTCACTCTCTCTTACATGTGGCCATGACAATTCCTCTCTATGCAAGGCTGCTTAAGCAAGCCAAAAGGTTGGATAACAGCACTCAGAAGACCACAGAGTAAACAAAAAAGTGAGCACATGAGATCTATAAATAGGACGCCTGGGGAGGCCAGGGTCTGCGCAATTTAGTGAAGGCAGTTGGCTTCCCGGAAAGGGGAACTGCAAGAAACCCCACTCCCAGTCTGTGGCATCCCGGGAGAGAGGGCGGGGTGGTGGTGAAGATGACTTCCTAGGGATGTGCCACCGTCAGAGCAGGAGGAAGAAACGAAGCAGGGGCAGAGACTGATTGTCTCTGGCTATGTGAAAGAAGAAATGTGTTCTATGGAGGATCTGGCAGGGAGGAAGACTAAGGACAGAGAATTACCTCAGGAATTTCAGAACTTGGCTAGAGGGAGGAAAATTTAAGTTGGTTACCAAGTGACTTGTCAGATACTGACTAAATATCAAGTTTTCTATATCTTTCTTTCTCTCTTTTCTCTCTCTCTCTTTTTTTTTGGAGACAGGTTCTTTCTCCGTAGTCCAAGTTGGTCCTGAGCTCATCATGTAGCCCAGGCTAGCTTTGTATTCATAGCAATCCTCCAGCCTCAGCCTCCCAAGTGCTGGGATTACAGGCATGGTTTATGTGGTGCTGCAGAATTAAACTCAGGGCCTTGGGGTTGCTAGACAGACGTTCTAACCACTGTGCTGTTCATCAAGCCCCTAAATATCAGTTTTCCTAGTTGCAGTAGCTATAAGATTTTACTAAAATGACCGTAGGGGAGATGGGCTTGGAGTTACAGGTAATGGCTAATGGAAGGTGATTCAGCCAGACAGCGAACATAAAGAATGTGGTGTGAGGAGAGAACCCAGCACGGCAATGAGGCAGTGCTTGTGGGTAGATGGGAAAACTGACTGATGGGGAGGGGGATGGCCTAGGCAGGATCTGGGAGGGACAAGTGCTTTCCTAGAAAGCGAGGACAAGGAGGTGGACCTCAACTCTGAGCTGCATTACCTATACTGAGAATGAATTTTTATCTTAGGCAGAATTTTTTTTTTTCTTTTTCTGAGACAGGTTCTTCCGGCTGGTCCTGAACTCACTACATAGCCCAACCTAGCTGCACCTCATGACAATTCTCCCGCTTCAGCCTCCCGAATTGTGTTGCTATGTTTAGGGTCTTTCCCCAATCCTGAGAATAAAATGTTTTTAAACAGAATCTGGTTTGGCAATTTCCCACAATGTTTCTGAAGTTACAGAGAACCAGGTAGGAGTTTGGGAAAAGGATCTCTGAAAATCTTTTCCAGTCTATTTAAGAGAGCTGTTGAATAGGTATCAGTGGGCATCATCAGGGAAATGGGAATGAATGAGAGGTGTAAACTCAAGTTGAGGCTGTGTACTAGAGACTTTCTAGAAAGGCAACATACTGAGGGAGAAGACCCACCAGTCCAGTGCAAATCCCAAACCACTGGCATGTGTTTGTGGTAGGGGACGGAAGCCACAGGAGGCATGAGGAGGCAGTGAGGCTCTAGGCTCAGAGGCCACAAGGGATGCTCATTAATCCTCACATGTATGTGGACGCTACCAACAACAGACTTCTGTTCACACAACTGACAAAGGGACAAGGCTGCTACTCAGCCAGGATGCACATGGCAGACCTGGTTAACAGCATTTGTGTAGATTTTCCAGTACCCATACCACGTGTGGCACAGATCTCCATTTCATGGTGAGTTAGGGAGGCCAGAGACGACTTGTGAAACAGCAAAGGCAAAAACGTGGCCAAACCTTGACCTGTCGTTTTCTCGGTCCCACCTCCATCTGAATGGAGGTGGAAGACGTCGAAAGTGTAGAAGCCGACAAAATTTCTCCTGGTTTGAAGGAAGGATTATAGCTCTAACCAACACACATATAAATGTGTCAATCGCGCTGGGCATTGTTTTCTATGTTTACATGCTCACTCACTGACTCCTCACAGTAACATTAGGAGGGAGGCACAATTAGTACCTTCATTTTACAGATAAGGAAGAAGGCACAGAGAGATTAAGTAACGTGCCCAGGGTTGCACAGCTTCATAATTGCGGAGCTGAGATTCTCAACCAGGCAGATAGCTGTAGAGTCTGTGAACTTAACAGCTATTCTGTAGAGAAAAAGGGAATCCATAGCTTTCAACATGTGAATACTCATTGGGAGGTGGGCTATGGGGACCCTTAAATACCTCTCCTCTCCTTCTCTCTTCCTCACCTTCAGCCAAACAGTCATGCAGAACCACAGAGCTATAGTGAAACATACTTAGGGGCCAATATGTTGGTGGCAGTTCTACTAGAAATGAGGGAAATAGCACAAGATGGTTAAAGCAATGGAGAGATGTGGCATTCTTCGGCCTCATAATCCCCTTTTTAGGGCAAAACCTCTGAGGCTGAGCATCTGTTTACATAACAAAGAAGATAGTGATGAACTTACCTTTTAAAAATAAGCCCATAATAGTTTCCAGGAAAATTATCCTACATGTAATCTGAATTATATCCAGCTGACATCATACCTCCCTGGAGGTGCAACAGAGTGCAGCCAAGTTTGTTTCTCACATTCATTATTCATTGTTCTCATTCTGATAGGGATAATTGAATCAACTCAGCCCCTTTTCCTGTCTTATCCACTTTCGTTGCGTGTTTCTGGCTACATTTAGTTGGAGATTGCAAAGGAGGATATAGTACCATTACTTTGCTCTGACTACGCCACAGAAGAATTCTAAATAACTCACATCAGGAGTACCGCAGCAACTGGTCCACGTTGCTTTGAACGTAAGTCCACACCTATACTGGTTTTGGTTTTGCTTCTCAATATATTAAATATTCAAATGTGTCAGTCCTAGGCACTATTATTCACATCCATCAAGATGTTTCTCTCTGAGAATACTTACTTTGAAAGATTCAGTCTAATTAGTGACAGAAAAAAGATTACCCGTGGCTTACCTCATAGATTATACCTATTATAGGTCACCTGCATCTCTGCCCACTGAAACTGCTCTGATGAATCACATACCTGGCTGGCAGTGAGTGATAAATAATGTGCTGTTTTAGTCACCTTTCCGTTTTACTGGGGCATAATACTCAACACCCACAATATAAGGGAGGAAAGGTTTATTTTAGCTCACAATTTCGAGAGGTCTCAGTCCACTCATAGATGTTTGGCAATGATGGGAAGGGTCTTGTGGAGAATGGTTGCTCAAGGTGCGGCAAGAGAAAAGGGTCAGGACAGTGAGAAGAAGCCCAGACCAGTCATGTGTCCTTCCAGGCCACACTGGCAGCGAGGGCCTTATACCTAGTAACCCATCACATGCCAGTAATCTACAAAATCCCACCTCCCAAGAGCACTTGAAATTCATAGATAATTGACAACATCCCAAGACATGAGGCCTCTGGGGGTCATTCCAGACCCTAGCTATAACACTGGCCAACACACTAAGTCCTCAACTCTATAAAAAATGAAAATATATTCAGTTCATATATCTGAGAAATGACCTGCATATATATATATATATATATATATATATATATATATATATATATAGTACTCTTACCACTCAATAATTTAAAAAACTTGATTTAAAAATGAACTAAGAACTTAAACAGCTATCCCTCCAAAAAGATACAAAATTAGTCAAAAATATATAAAACTTCTCAATATCACTAGCCATTAAGAGAAATGCAAAGGAAAACCATGGAGAGATACTGCTTCCCTCTCACTGGGCCGAATGCTGTCCAGGACGTGAAGCAGCTGGAAGCTCCTGCTGATGGAGTGCAAAGTGGGAGAGCTGCCGTGGAAAAGAGTCTGGCCGTTTCTCAGAATGTTAAACATAGACTTATCTTATGACCCAGTAACTTCATTCCTACAGTTATGCCCAAGAGGAATGGAAATATGCCCAGACATAAATCTGTACACAAATGTTCCCGGCAACATTACTCATAATACCCAAAAAGTGGAAATAACCCAAATGCCAATCAACTGATGAATGGATAAAAGATTGTGCATCCCTATGATGGAGTATTATTCAGGTTTTAAAAGGAATTATGCTTCAACGTGGAGGGGGAACCTTGGACACATTATTCTATGCGAAGGAAACCAGACACAAAAGGCCTCACATTGCGGGATTCTGTTTATATGCAATGTCCAGAATACGCAAGTCTATAGAGTCAGAAAGTAAGCTAGTGATTGACTGCCAGATGCTAGGGTGAGTGGGGTGGTGGGGAACGACAGCCAGCGCATCTGGGTCTCTTTTTGTGATGATGAGAACGTTCTAAAATTGTGGTGACGCTTGAAAACATCTAAAAATTTAATACAACATTGAAGTCTGTACTGTAAATGACTGTTAGCCAGGTCTGCCTAGTAGCGTAGGTCTGTAATTCCAGCACTTTGGGAGGCTGAGGCATGAGAATCACAAATTTGAGCCCAGCCCGGGCAACTTACCAAGTCTCTATCTCAAATAAACAATGAAAAGGAGCTGGAAGATGTAGCGCAGAGCAAAGGCCCATGTGTAATCTGCAGTACTGATAAGTAAGTAAGTAAATAAAGAAATGGCTGAACGAACAGCTGTGTAGTGCATGGGTTATATGGGGGGTGATAGCTCAGCGGTTAACGTGCTGGCCTGGGAAGCACAGGGCCCTGTGTACCATTCCCCAGTACCACATGAACAGGGAATGGCAGTGCACACCTGTAATGCCAGCACCCAGGAGGCTGAGACCGGAGGACTGCTGCGCGTTCAATGACAGCCTGGGCTACGCAGTGAGCTCAGGACTAGCCTGGACTACAAAGCGAGGCCCTGCTTCAAGCAAATAAACCAATAATAATAATAATAATAATAATAATAATAATAATGACAAATTCAAAAGCACATTGCAAAACTTTTTCAAATTAAAAATCTTTGATTTAGCTGCAACTCCATTTAGGAGTTGGATAAGCATACGTTCATTTTTCTTAGCAAGTGACCATTATGTGCCTACGGAATAGACAAACCAGCTTCAGGCTAGGAGCACCTTGTTATACAGACCCACTTCTCGTCCGCAACTAACTTTTGCTCTTTCCCTTTCCCTTTGTCTTCTCTCAGCTGAAGCAGTGTACCACAGTAACAAGACTGGGCCTGCAGCCAAGGCACAGCTCAGCGGGACATGCTCCAGGCCCTGGGCATACTACGCCCAGTGCATGTGGGCACTTGTGCCCACACTTATCCCATAGAAGACTGAGACTGAAGGCTGCCTGATATTTTGAAGAGTTTGGAAATTTCAATTATTCAATATATCACTCAGGTTCTTAATCTTAGACAAAACTAATGTTTACATAAAAAGTTTGAGTTATTATGATGACCTATGTCGTTTATTAATCAGTGAGTCATCTGTTGTCTTATAATGATATATTCATCACGGGTACAAGAATGTTGCTACTAAGATAGGGAAGAAAGAAAGATAAACAAGAAGGAGACAACAAAATTATAATATTAAAATTGTATTTTGAAAAAATTGTCCAAACTGTTTTTCCTTCCATGAAAAATTCCTAAGGGCTTTGAAGACAATGGGCCTGTAAACTGGGCTCTGGGCCTGTGCCTTTTACCTGTAAGCTGCACTGCCGCCTACCAGCCCCTTCCTCAGGCAGGGCACAGTTTAGAGGACAGACAGCATACCCCAGTTTCAAACACACGTAAACAGCTTAGATTTTAACACAGCCCACCAAATGAGCAGACACTAGAATATACATCCTAGATGACCCATCTGAGGGAGTCTCCCCAAATCTCTGGGTCATCATCACCCTTCTGCTCTTACCGCCTGCAGTGGTTGTCACTTAGGAATGGTTTGTCACCCTTCCTCAGGATGGGCCATCCCGATGCGCCTCCTTCCCTCTGGAGTGCCTCTACTCTACTTTTTTTGTATGTTTTTAAAATTCTGCTGAATAAATCCCTTTATGCCTACTACTGAGGTGTCCTGAAAATTCTTTTTGTGTGACAAAAGCCAGTGAGTATGGGATGAGCCAGTGTTCTCCATCTTTGCTTTGGGGACCTCCTTGCACCCTGTCTGGTGACACTATCACTGATGATTTATTTTAAAGAAGATATTTCTATTCCTGTTAGTGGGAACCAAATTATATAAATACACTAATACCAATGATCCCAGCTGTGGGCATGATGCCATTTGTGACACGTGGCTACTAGGAATACTTTCATGAAATGACTTATTTTCTTTGTGGCTTTCACTATGGTGAGAAGCAACAGTGTCAAAGGTGACTGATTCCCACTTCACCACCTGTTCAGAGATGATCGATTCAATAGCTTCCACAGGATGTCAGACTGAAGCTTAGTTGTAAAATAATCAGTACACCAGAAATATATTCTTTGGTGAAAATTAAATTATACAGGTCAAATCACTTCCTAAAATCATTAAACAAACAGGAATACCTACTATGTGCAGTGTTTCTAAACAGATTACTTACTTGGCTTTCTGAGGTCCAGTTCACCTTATTCTCTATAGCTCACTGCCCTTAATTCGAAAACTGGGAAAATAAATGTGAGTGAAATTGTGCCACGATGAGGAAAACTCTTTGGTCACAGGATCCACAATTCTTATCTTTGACTTTTCCATTTTACTCCTTAGCCACTGTTAATCCTGCCCAATGTCCCACCCGATAGCGCCCATCCTTTTTTTTCCTTCTCCATTCTTGCTCCTACCACCCAAGCGCAGGGGCTTATGGACCCATAACTAGATCACTGCAGTAGCCACTCAAGCAGTTTCCTTATTTCCATCTCTCTCTACATCAAATAATCATGCAGATCTTTACTTAAACTTTTAACTGGCTACCCAGCGCATCCCGAGTAAGTCTGAACACTATTAAGCCTTCCACAATCTAACTGTAAATCTTCCCAGGTGTATCATCTATCAGCCCCTTGGACAAAACTGTTCTCACCATTCCCTGGAATTTTGTGGTTTCCCTGTTGTTAATGACAGTCTTTCTACCTAGATTATGTTCCCATCTTTGAAAAGCCCATGTGAACCCTCCTCTCCTGAATCTGTCATTCAGTGACCAGTGGTGAAAGCAACAGCCAGTATCATTCACATGGCAATACTTACATACAACTTCTCATGTCCTACACTGTCAAGTCTGATGCTATTCAAATTTCTTTGTATCTCACCTACCCAACATTACAAGATACTTTGGGGAGGAGACATTCATTATACTTTCCTCCCTTTTTGGAGTAATGTGGATTGAAGTCTGGGTCTCAAGCAAATCAGCCAAGCACTCTACCACTAAGCCACTTTTTATTTAATTCTGAGATGGAAATCTAAGTTGTCCAGGAGAAGCTCGAACTTGTGATCCTCCTGCTTCTGCCTCCAGAGTAGTTGGGATAATAGGTGTCACCTCACTCAGCCATTTACCATACTTTAAAAAGGTAACTACAGTACATATATTGTGCTGGGGAATCCGATAGGGCCAACAGTTGACACAAGAGCACTGAAGTTTTCTCAAGATGCCTTTCGCTCAGATGGCAGCATTACTCCACATGAGTTTCTTACACATGTGCCAAATATAATCACTTTAATGTTTGTTTGTTTGTTTGTTTGTTTGTTTTGGTTGGCCATGGTTTTGCTCTGGAGCCCAGGCTGGTCCTGACCTCACTACGTAGCCCAGGCTGGTCTTGAACTCAGCCAGTCGAGTGTTGCCATTTACAGGCATGTGCTACTATACAGGCTTCTATAATCACTTTAATGGAAAAACTCCATCTACAGATCACTCCAAGATGATAAGGAATTATAAACTCCTTCTGAAGTACTTCTGAATTTCCCATTTAAATACAAAATTAACTTCAATAAATAAGTTTAGGTTCCCCAAAAATCTTAACAATGACATGTAAAGAACAATGATCATGGCTATAGCATAATGTCTTAAGATTTATTTGACCACAGAGTATATTAAAAGCTCACGCTCCATGTAATCCATTTGTATTTCAGTGTGTTTTGGTTTATAAAGAGATTATACTACAAAAATGAAAATAAATCTAGAACTTCAGGTTTACAGAAGGCAGCCAAACATCTTAAGTTTAAATGTCCTTGGTACCTTGGTTTCTCCTGAACTACCAAAGTGGCCAGAGACTTCTTTGCAGACAGGAATATGAGCCTAACTAGCAGTTGCTGAATCTATAGTGGCTATGTATATCGACCCAAGGTGTGCTGCAACTGTCAGTTTTCATCAAAATTCTTATTAACCATATAGTCAAAGAATACAATCATAACACCAAGCCTCCAAGCCAGATGCAGTGGGGTATGCTCGTAATACTAGCATTCTGGGAGGCTGTGTCAGGAGTATCACAAGTTCAAGCCCAGCCTGGGCAACCTAGTGACTTAGTGAGATCCTACCTCAAAATAAAAAAATGAAGAAAAGGCTACGAGTGTAGCTCAGTGTGAAGGCCCTGGGTTCAAAGATTTGAGATTTGAGGCTGCTGGAAGGATTGTTGTCAACTTGATGAAATTGGTAAATGCTGGGAGAAGAGCTTTCAGGTGTGTGTTGTCCACTTGTGGGCCAAGAGGTGAGAGGGGAGCCCACCTTGGGTGTAGGGGATCCAACAGGCAGCCTGAACTGAGTAAAGGAAAGAAGAAGAAACACTGTTACAGCCTCCTCCTGGGAAAGATTCCTGGGAAAGCTTCCTGGCCTTCACTTCAGTGATCTCCATCACAGATTCGTATCACTTTCTGGTCTTCACCTTGCTTTTTGGGCAATGATCTGCAGCAGGCTTGCACCAACTGTCCTACAGTCTCAGACTGCTGTCCTTCTGGCCAAGTCTAAGCTAAGCAGCTACTGGACCCTCCAGCTCTTGCATGTGGCCAATTTGGCCTATCTCTCTGCTCAGACTTGTAAACTCTCCAAATATATCCCCTTTATCTCTATAAGTTCTATTAACTCTGCCTGTCTTAAAACTCTAACCAATACAAGGTTGCATAGGAAACACAGAAAATTCTTAAAATGTTTTGTTTAGCTTCACAGATAGCCCCAGGCAATGAATCTCTGGCAACAAAAGCCACTTGGGAGGGATACCTGAGATCTGTATAGATCCTTCATCTTGCAGTGGCAGAGAGACTGACATGAATGTAGCACTAACAGATCAAACCTGCAGGGATCAGTAAGCTTGGTATTTCTACGTAAAATCCTTCCCTTTGGAAATTGTCCTATTAGATAATGCTTTTGGTTTCTTTAGCTCAGCCTTAACTACTAGTAGGAAAGAATTCAAATTATCTCTCCAGTTTGAAGTGTCCACATGTTATGGAAACATTTATCAACTTCCTTCTCTAAGGACTAGTACAACAATGAATCGAGCATCTTGTAAGAAAAAGGCTAAGTTCAAAGTATTATTTCCTTCACATCTAATTACAAATAAGTTTTACCTTTTATTGTGTTCCATTATACAATTTTACATAGTACCATTATTACTTTAAGCAATAATTAAGCAAATTGAATTAACATTTTTGAGCTCTACTTTTCAGCATATAGATATACCTAAAAAAGTACAAACCAAGCACAGTGGTGCAATTTTCCAGGCACTTTCAAGTTGCTTAAATATTTACAAATATGTAAGCACCCTGTTTGAAAGCATGAAAATTTGGTGTCAGGAGGAACTACTCTACGAATACCAAATCTTTAAATTTTAACATTTGCACAGCTCCAAATATTCCTGAGAAAGGTCAGTCTCATTGTCCTTTACATCCACATTTCCTCATACTTCAGCGTATCTTGGAGAGCCATAACCTCTGTCACTTGATGTACCACTAATTGCACAAAATACATGTAACGTGTTGCTCATCCAGGGAGAATGCATTGTGTCTTCTTGTAATATCTGAAACAAGAAATCCACATGGTTATCATGGGGTAAAACAGCTGCTGCCAGCAAAAGAACGTGTGTATGACATTACAGACACAGCTCACTTTGTCACAGACACTGAGATATTTGAAATGACAGAAAGGAGAAAGCAAAGAATAACATTACCCACTTAAGTCTTCAAAGCTGTAGTACAAAGGCAGCATATCAAAAAAGCAGAAAAGATCTGGTTACTTATTAAGAAAGATGAAAGATCATAAACCCAATTCAATAAAAACAAGAGACAGTGCAATCCTGAAGGTATTTTAGCAGATGGTCACCATAAGGGCTCTAAGTAGTGGAACATGCTTTGGTAGGAGTTTACGCATCACTTGCTAACAGAGTTGTTCTCAGAATCACCTACGAGACTTTTCAAACATGCAGATACCTATGTTCTTTCTCTGGAGACTTGGAAATACTACTAAATGAAAACGAAAGTCAGAAATACGTATTTTGAAAGATGCTCCCAATTATTTGAATTAATATAGAAGATTTTTTTCTTAAAAATACACAAGTTTATGAATATATAATATAAATGCTGCATTCCCTTAGGTACATAAACATATACATTTACATTAGTAGAAATTTTTAAAAAATTAGCTATTTTGTGTGATCAAAAGCCCAAAAATCAGAGCTTTTATGCTGAGACTAGGTGGAAGAAAAGAGCAGTGCACACGTTATGTCCGGCCTCCTTAAGTTTCAGAGATTCTGCCACAAGTTTCAATACTTGGTTTTCAAGTTGATACGAAGGCCTCTAACTAGTTTGTGACGGCAGTACTCAGTCATAACCTTCTGTTGCCAAATCATAAGGATTAAATAAAGCTTACAATAGCGAACTTTCTTCTTACAAACGTCTTAATTCATGACGCTATTCTAAATGTATACTAGAGGTTTAAGAGATGACTAACTAGCTGTACCCTTCAGATGTTATAAGCAAATGGATTACTATTCATTGAGGACAAATTACAAATCAGACAAGACTCTCTAATGGCCATCACCAACTCTACCTAAATAGGAGATCTACAATTAGTAGTTTTAAGATAATATAATAAGTTACTTTTAAAAAGTCAAAAGCTTAAAAAGAAATTTCCAAAAGAACTTGGGTCTACTGTAACAGATTACATTGAATAGTGCCAAAGAATATCTAGGTGATATATTTTAAGATAATCACTTATGGCACTGAACAAATTTCATATTTTACTATACATTTTTACTTTGCCTTCTTTTGTGGTATTATTATAAATCTCTAATTGTATTACTAAGAAAGGCTTTTATATTAAATTCTAGTCTTATAGTGAACTTTTATGACTCAATTACTATGTCCCTGTCCCACTAGATTTTACATAAATATAAACCAAGAGAAAGAGTTTTCTTGGTTAGATTATAATATCAAGGGCTAAAACAGTGGTCTCTACAACTAAAAAAACATGTCTTATGGGAATAACTGATACAAGCAGGTGGGAAAGATGTCAGCTGATCTGAAAAATCCTTATAAAATAATCATCAAAACATCTTGATTACAGTAGAAACAGCAAATTGAAAAATTTCCCCTTAATTTGAATAATTTTCATCCCCAACACCACAGACACAAAATATATTTTCCACAGGGTTGTAGATATCCTTGTATCCTTGTTCTGTTTTGTTTCTTCCGTTATGGTACAAGGGATCAAATAGAGCTTGGCACATGCTATGCAAAATCTCTACCGCTAAACCACATCTCCAACATATTTCCCAAAATCTTGAGACAGTCTCAAAAATTGTTTAAGCTGGCCTTGAATTTGTGATCCTCCTGTCTCAGCCTCTTGAGTAGCTGGGTTTAAAGGCATGGGCCATCAGGCACAGCATCCTCCTTTCTTTTAACAATCTTAATTTCTTAGAAATTGGGTGTTTGAATTGTTTCTGAAGCAAATATTTATCTTACTGGGTAAAGATAAATGCTTCTATTAGTGAGGAAATGCCGGAGACTTTATGGTAACCTTAAAAGGTTCAATCACTAACAGACTAGATCATCATGCTGGAACTTTTACAAATAATGTTTAAGATGTTAAAAATATGAAATGACAACCTATGTACCAAGTGGTTATAAACAAAAGTTTCAAGGTGCCATCACAAGAACCAAGTTTACTTTATCCAGGAACACTCCGATTTTCCATAAGGATCAGTCAGTATATAAAAGTAGTATCTACTTAATGATGACATAATTTGGCTCTATGTGATAATCAGGACTTTATGCTTAAAATCTTCATGCTGTATTTTATGAAGCTAGGTGCAGCTGTCAGAGACAGGTTAAAAGGTAAGAAGTTTTACAGAGGGAGATTTTTGTAGGCTATTTGGAAAGGAAGACAATCCCCAGGTTTCAGAAACCGCTTGGAACCTCTGAGTGCAGTATCCAGTTTCTTTACCCAAGATGGGAGCACTCATCTGGAGACATCGTTTCTGAGGCAATCATTTCACTTCCCTAAGACTCATCCTGGGCATCTCTTCCCACTTTTACAGTAGACTAATTTAAATTTTCTCAGTTAGTCGCTTCTGGTGTCATTTTAGCACAAAGTACAAAATGGCCTATTATTGCTAATTGCTTCAGTAACAGTTTTAGATAACTGCTTCCAATCTGATAATCTGATTCACATTATATCACTTAAGTGGTTTAAGAAACATCAGAAAAAATTAAAATACGGACTAAGTAACTTTAAGGGAACAGATTTCAAACATTTCCAACCACCCCAATCCTTGCCTGCTCATGGATGATGTCAGACAGCTCTTTCACCATGTCTCTAAAATTTGACTTTAGCCCTTCGTGGTACTCAACCTGATCCTCTTTAATCAATCGTTCATTTAGTTCAAGTGCAATGCTGCATGCCTGAATGAATTTCCTGTGGATGGACATTAAAGACAAAGCTTCAGTTATTTATTCTTAGAAAATTTCACTTAAGAGCAACTTGGTAACTCACCTCAAAGACAGAGCTCTCCAGGAACAAAGATTAGAGTTCTTTTTATTTTCTCACTTTCTCTTATCTTTTCTACCTCTGATTTCTTATCCTCTCAAAATTTGGCTCAAAACACATTCCCTCTAGGAAGCCTGCTTGTTCGGTTACGTACTCGGCCTCCTATGAGTTAGAACTGTGCTAACATTCAATTGCCCCTGTAGTCAAAGAGTCATTCACTCCAAAAGGACTCAACTGTGGTTCCTACATTTCCAGTGCAGTATTGGTTACTACGGTGTGAAGTATCTTCCCAGGACTGGCAAAAGTGATGCCAGGGAGGTGAGGACCTATCATTATTTTTCCATTATTTCATGTATGAGTTTTAATGTCCACAATTAGAGTGGACATAGGAAGAGAAATGTAACTCTTTGTCTACATGTTTTGTATCCTCGTTATAGTAGCTAACAGGGTCTTCTGTACAAGCCAGGCCTGAGTTAGTCATAAATATTGGTCAGTGAATGATTGCTGACTAGTCTGCACCTGGAATACCTGATAATACACAGACAAGAGAGGTAAATGACAATGGGAACAGATGAGTGAACAGGTTATTGACTTTCTCCTTAGTCTGTCTCACTCAACTGTTTGTCACGCTGTTAATGCAAACTCCTTTTGTATATTAAGCAAAGTGTTTTCTAATTAGAATCATTCAGACATGCTTTACCTTACAGGGCTGCACACTGTAAACAAGACACCGCAATGCCCAAGACTGGCAGTGCCCAAGGGGAAGTAAGGACAGGGGACCGGAGCTTATGCAAACTTTCCAGCCCCACTTTTACTCCTTCCCTAAATGGTCTGAAATGCTATAACACAAAGTCAGTCAGGCAAAGGAGATCACACAATGAACATTGGCTTGTGCTGTGTCACTTCAAATATCCAAAGCAATAAGGAAAGTTGGCATATCCAATCTCCTAGGTCACTGAAACATTAATATCCTGCATCATGAAACAGGTCATGCTTTTCCCTTCCTCCTTAAAGGACTATTTGGAGGTCACTTGGTGTAAACAAGCAGAGATAAAGTCCTTTTTTGGAAGATTATTATTGGGTGCTAATCTGTTGTTGTTTTCAGAACCAAATAAAGAAAAAGAATAGAGATTTAACATGAAAACAAACACAAAAAGCCCCACTTACCTAAACATGTCTTTCAGCTCACTCACTTTCTTAGGTGGATACTTGCTAGCTTGACTGTCATTTAAGAAAGCCCTTGCGTATGCCAAAGGACCGGCATTAACCTAAATTACACGAAGAGGGAAAGTAAGAGAACTGTGACCTTGTAGGTGAAACAAGTGTTCGCACTTCTTTTTATTAAAAATTCAAGGGCTTTGGATACAGCTTAGTGGTAGAGGCTAGATCCTGGCTTAGATCCCCAACACCAACTAAAACAAAACACCCCCCCAAATCCCTCAAATAACACAAGAAATCTATACTTGATAAATATACCTTATGCTTACAAGTTTATGTGAGAAATCATTAACTAAAGTGAATAAGGTGGACCAATAATACTCTAATAAATTAGTTAATGATTTCTGATATGTAAATATAAGGGTTGGCTAATGATGGAGATTTATGTGAGTGTGCTGTACATAATATAAAATATACAGAAATCAAACAGTTCCTTCATTAAGTTAATAAAAATTAATGCACAAGGTTTTGTAATCAGTAAGAACGTAACACCCAATTATAATTAATGCTTGCTCTGTGCTCGCATGACAGCAATAACAACCTTAAGAAGCACGAACAGCTGTTGGGCAGCCAACTCACCTGCGCAGAAACGCAGCCCTGCAACTTCAGCTGGAGCTGAATCATGTCCACGTCGGCCGAGGCGCACAGCTTCTGCAGCTCTGCAGTTTTGTCTTTTATTTCATCCGTAGCGACATCGATTGGTTTTAAGTTAATCTGCTGCTCACAGCTTATAGGAATCCTCTTCTTCACATAGGGAAATGAGTTCGAAGCTATTAAAAGGTTAAGATTAATTTACTATCTTTAGAAAAATCATTTGTTAATACAATTGAACAAAAAACACACAGTGTTTAAATGTCCCCACGTTTTCTGTCAAGGACACTCGGGGTACTCTATAACACCTACTGTTTCAGGAACGAAGGGCAAATTCTGAGACACCTCTAAACAATCCTAAGTGGCATATGGGAGCACGGTAGTTTATCAATAGGACATGTTTATGTAAACTTGTAACAGAACAGTAAAACAATGAATGATTTAAAAATTTCAGCTATACGCTCCCACCGGCCAGCTGGCATGATGTGTATCAAGAAGGACTGAGGCAAATAAGCCAACACGAGTCACCCCACTTACTGGTCAAGATTGTGCGGCGCTTGCACTGCTCTTCCACACAGCCTTGCTTCTTGCCTGATAAAGTATAAGGTGCCTCAAACACAAATCTGTTGATATTGTGGTTTCTTTCGAACTCAGTCTTTCTCTCTGTGAGCTCTTTGTCATCAAAGTAGGGCTTCACGTAAGTGACTTGGATATGAGCATATTTTGGATCAAGCTCTTTGGCATTTACCTGTAAAATAAAAAAAGGTTGTTAAAATTATTTTTAATTCAATGGAAGGGAAAAGAAAGGATGTGTAGCTGCTTTGAGACCACAGAAGAAACACTGGTGTTGGGACTCGGCTTCGAATTGAACATAAACACTCAAAGGAAGTCTCTGCTCTTCTCTCTTTCAGATGTTAAGCTGGCTTCATTTTCTCATTTTCCCACTTTTTATTAGTGTATATTTTGGCTATAAAGAGGTTGAGAATTTTGTGCACATATATACTGCATCAAAATTACAACCCCTTCCCCTGCCCCTCCTCCCTTTTGGCCCTCCCGCTCCCTCCATCACCCCGATTCCCACTACCACATCCGTTTGGTTCTATACAGTGCCTATATTCTGGTTTCTTATATTAGAGAAACCATGTGATATTTAAGCTTCTGACTTCACTAAGCATGATAGTCTCAAGTTATGTCCATTTATCTACAAATGCCTCAATTCCATCTATTTTTATGGGACAGTAGTGTTCCTTTTTGTAAGTATATCACATTTTTTGTATCCGTTGGTCTGCTCATCGGTATTTCAGCATCTTCCACAAGTTACCTGCTGTTAGTTGTGCTGCTATAAGCACAGGTGTACATGGAAGTGAAGGATCTCGTTGTTCTTTTTTTAAGGATAATTTATTTATGACTACTCAGGAGTTACAGAAATATATCAGGAGACTACAGAAATGTAGGAAGAAAATAAAAATGACTATCATCCTACCACCCAGCAATGATTAGTTTTCACATATTTCCTCTCAGTCTTTTCCTATACATATATTTAGAAAACTGAGACCATAATGAACACTTTTATATCTGATTCCTCAAAAATATATTAAAATTGTTACTTGCTCACTAGGTAATTTCTACCTCACTAAGAAGCATAATTATTAGAGCTCTGTATTGGAGTCACTGGTATGACTTCTAATCGCTCTCTGGACACACATGACTTACTGGACCCTCCCTTATTAAGAGACACAGGTGGTTTTCCAACTTTTTGCTATTGCAAATAATACTTCAGTGAATGTACTTGAATTTAAAACTGTGCATCTTTTTCTGCTTTCTCCTTAGAATAAATTCCTAGAGAAAAGATATTTTTGGTAAAAAGATTTGTGTGGTTTTAAGGATTTTTACATATATTATGTAATATCGTACAGAAAAGCTTAACAATATGGCTTTCCTAAGCAGTGTTTGATATAGGAGTGGGTGGGTACTCTTGACTGCATTATTTTAGTCCTGTCTATCCTATGGAGGAGAGGATTGTAAGAAAACACAATGACACAATTTCACAGGCATAAAAGTCTAAATACAAGGCAGACTACGCAAGGCTCTGGGTTCCTTCCCTAGTACAGCAGAAACAAACAAGCAAGGAGCCGAGGGCATTGCTCAGAGATTAGAGCCTTGCCTGGGAAGCACGAGACCCCAGGTTCGATCTTGAGCACACATAATAGCTGGGTGTGGTGGCACCTGGCCATAATCCCAGTATTTGGGAGGCTGAGGCAGGAGGATTGCCTTCAGTTTGAGGCCAGCTTGGGATACAGTGAGCTGAAGAACGGCCTGGACTACAGAGTGAGACTGTCTGATAAAAAAACAACCAATCAAAAGAAATAAACCAAATGTCTAGCTGTAGCTGCAGATCATTTCACAAATAGTCTAAATTCTGTGCTAAGTCCTAGCTAGGTATATAGCTCAGTAGTTAAAGTACTTGCCTACCAAGAGCACTGCCCTGAGTTCTATTCCCCAGTACCACATAAGCCAGGCATGGTGGCACACACCTGTAACCTCAGCACTCTGGCGGCTGAGGTAGGACAGCTGCCACACATTCACGGCCAGCCTGGGGTGCACAGTGAACTCGGGACCAGCCTGGACTACAAAGCAAGACCCTGCCAGGTTTTTGCTATATAAATTTTTCAGCAATAAACATCTTAAACATATATACTAGATTAAAAAAAACCTGGTACCAGTGATAGAACCCAGGACCTTTATACTGAGCTATATTCCCCAGACCTTTATTTACATTTTGAGTCAGGGTCTTGCTTACATCACTCAGTTGCCCAAGCTGCATTTAAACTTGCAATCCTCCTGCCTCAGTCTTCCACGGTATAGGGATTAAGGGCCTGTACCAACGTGTCCTGTCAAGATGAAATCTTTAAGTGTAAAATTGGCTTATGGACATAAATATTTTAAATACTGGAAGATAATGCTAATTTCTTCTTCAAATTAACTGTGCCCTTAAGCAGTTTTTGTTCTCTGGCAAGGTAAAGAGTATTTTAATTTTACTTTTGCACATTAAAGAAAAAGCTGAAGTTCCTTGTATAAAATGAAATAATATTTCATATGTCCTATACACACCTACTGGCATCCTTTAAATCATCTCTAAATTACACATTATAGTTAATAAAATGCCAATGCTATTTAAATAGTTCTTACACGGGCTGACTAGCTCAGTGATTAAAGCACTTGCCTAGCATGTGCTGAGTACCCGAGTTTGATTCCCCAGCACCATATAAGCTGGTGTGGTAGTGCACACCTTAATCCTAGCACTCAGGCGGCCGAGGCAGGAGGATTGCTTTGAGTTCCAGGCCAGTCTGGGCTACATAGCGAGCTCAGAACCAGCCTAGACTACAGAGTGAGATAGTGTCTCAAAAAAAGGTTAAAAAAATAAATGTTTCTTACATTATTTAGGGAAAAATTTCAAGAAACAAAAATGTTTAGTATGGATGCATTTTTTGAGTATTTTTGATCCATGGTTGATAAGAGACTGTGGATGTGGAATCCACATATACAGATGGTTGACTGCATTTATAAAAGCAGGAACTGTTAATGATGTGTGCTGCCTACGGGAAATGACTAGAATAAGGTGTATAGTAATGGCTGGAGTCCAGTTGCCTAATAATGATTTGTTGTCTGCATTCTTTGGCCAAAAAAAATTCATGTTGCAGCTGGAGGTGTAGGCCTGTAATCTCAGCTTTCTAGGAGAGTGAAGGAGGAAGATTACAAGTTCAAGCCCAGAGTGGGCAAACTTGTGACTTAGCAACACCCTGTCTCAAGATCAAAAATTAAAAAAGAAAGTTGGTTGGGGTTGTAGCTTAGTTTAAAGGCTCTGACTCCAATCTTTAGTACCACAAAAGATTATCTTGGGCCGGGGGCACAGCTCAGTGGTTAGAACACTTGCCTAGCAAATGCAAGGCCGTGGGTTTGATTTCCCAGCACCACATAAGCCGAGCACGGTGGTGCACAGCTGCTATCCCAGCATGCAGGAGGCTGAGGCAGGAGGATTGCCAACAGTTTGAGTTCATCCTGGGCTCCGTAGTGAGCTCATGACCAGCCTGGACTAGAGAGTGAGACTCTGCCTCCAAAATAAAAAAAAAAAAAATGTGCAACCTGTAACAGGAGGCCTAGATGTCGGGATTTTTGCTGCTGCCTGCAAGCAGATGTACTCAGAGATGACACAGCAGAAGCAGGAAAAGGTCAGTGAGAAGAAGGAGCCCAAGTAGCTTTGTGACATGGTGTCCGACCGTCTTGCCTTCTCCTGGGGACCCACATGGAGCCAATCCCATGCTCACAATTTGTGATGAAGTGCTCCCAGTCCCAGCACCAGTGGAATTCCCTGTGCCGTGAGTCTGCACTGGGGTCTCTTCCCTCCCCTCACGTAGCTTCGGTCCCCTTGGTCACTCCTTGGGAAGAGGTTACCCCTTACCAATGTTTTTTATTTTTTATTCTGTAGGGCATCGCCTGAAATAGTAAAAGTAGTTTTATAATTTAAAACAATAAAAAGTATTGCTGATTAACCTTGACTGTGCCGATATGATTGGCTAGGGAAACACCCAGGGGATTAGCAAAGCACACACCTGAGTGTGTCCGGCTGGGTCGGGAGGTGTGACCCTCAGCACTGTATCTGGTCCTGACCTCTTCCTCTCTGGCACTGTCCCCCACTCTGCTTCCTAGCAGCCGTGAACTAAGCACTTTTCTCTGCCACACCCTCCCCCATTGGGTTCCTGCCTTGGAGTCAGTCAACCATGGAGGGAAAGCTCTGGAACTGTGAGCCTCTCAGCCTTCAGGCTGTGTGTGTCTGGTGCTTCTCCCAGCAACGAGAAAGATGAGCAATACACTCAGAAAATCAGGTTTTTCATTGCCTTCCCATTGACAGAGTAATCAGCTTTGTGGGAGTAAGCTGGGACTACTGAGCTTCAGGGAAAGGAAACCTTGTGTTGTCTTGTTCAATAAAGTAACACAGAACAGAGAAAGAGAAGAAAGTAAGCAGACAGGTTTTGCTAAATATTACTTTTGAACCTATCATCAACTATATTTTTCAATGTCTGAAGCATAACTTCAAGATGATATGTCCAAGATATACAGGTGGGTGTGCAAAGTGAAGAGATTATTGTTCATGGCAAACAATGAAGTATTTTCACCATGCGCATGGACTTTTCACTCTGATAATGCTGCGTACTTGCTTGTACACCATAGTCACTCAGCAAATGCTGCTGCAGTTACAAATCCTACATTGTGTAACTCCTTCCCGTCTTAAAAATCAGAGCTCATTCTGGACACATCTGTGATGGCTAAGAACAGTAAGGCATTCCCAAATGTTTCCCCAAAAGTATGCACTTCTTATGCAAGAGTCTCTCAGTCATGTGTGCTCACTCATTCTCTCTCTAGCAAGTTCCGTCTCTGTCTCTGTCGTCTCTGTCTCTGTCTCTCTGTGAGAGAAAACCAAGGGACTCACGCATGCCAGGCAAGCACACTACCATCAAGTGACATCTCCAGTCCTTTTTATCTTAAGACAGTTGCCCAGACTTGCCTCAAACTTATAATCCTCCTATTTCAGTTTCCCTGGCAGCTAGAACTACAGGCATGTGTCACTACATGCAGCTGAGGCGCCTCTCCTGCTAGAGTCTCTGTACCTGCTTTAGCAGGGCCTGGTAAGATGCATAATCTCTGGGGTAAGACCCAAAGCATCTCTCCTAAGCCTACTTCATGGGAAAAATAATGATAGTAACTAATGCGGAGCTATGAATACTTTTAGAATGAAACACATACCCTAAGATGATTTTAAACATCATAACTAGAACCCTGATGTATAACAGCATATATTAACTCATTTGTTCCATGTAACAACTCCTTCATTTTATTTAGCTGAAAAATGAGACAGTGCGTTGAGTAACTCTCTAATGGTCACACATATAGCAAGTGGTGGGAACACACATTTGGATCTGGGCCTCCACTGTAGAGCCCTGACCTTTTCCTATCCAAGCACCCTCTTCCTGTGCTTCGACTTCACCAGCACCAGGAGCAATGCACCAAGACTGGAATTAATAAGTCCTGATTTTGAAATAGAGGGCACGAGTTACCTTGTCCGAATCCTGAATTATCTTGACATTTTCGGTACCAAATTTTTCACCATACAGTTTAACAAGTCTCAAGGAAATCTCTGAGAGGCCAGTGAGCTTCGGCTCTTTGTAGATATACTCCTTTCCGTCCTCTTCTTCAAAAAACGTCTATAATAGGGTCAAATAATAACTTACAAAGTAGTACTAGCCAACAAAGTATTTAAAGTAAGTAACTTATAATGCTATATTGAAAAAATATTTTAAAAAATATTACTAAAAACCATGAGTGTCTATGTACCCTTGCAATCTCAAATAAATGAGAATTTTCAAATTCACAATCATGTGAACATTTTATCGGTCTAAAAACTATTTAAAAATATTAGATTTTCCTCTTACCCTGTATGCTTACATTGGCTTCGCACTTGAAAGTTTTAAGTAATAGCTATTTAATATTGACTTTAAGAAGCTTAACAGAAACAAAACTGAGGAAGAAATTCAAACCTTGTGCCTTGTGCTCTGACCTAATGTTCTGAAGTACACGTTACAGTTAGAACATCTGCCCCCTCCCACTGTACCAGGTCCTCTATCTATGCAGGCTCCTGGGACCAGTAACTGCTGACACAAGGATCTAATAACCCACAAGTGCATGCTGAAAGAACAAAAGAACTCTATTAATTAATGCATACTTACTTGACCATAAAAGGCAACTCTGAAGAAAGTACCCAAAAGTCTTTTTTTCGTGTGCATAACCTCCAAGATTTTTGTGTAAGCTCCATGAAGAGTTCTGTAAACCTGAGTTAGTTTCTGAAAAATGAAAATATTCAAATTGGCCTTGTGTCTTGATCAGTCAGTGTCTACAAGATGAACACAGAAATAAAAAGCACCAATGTTTCCTTTTCCAAACTGCTTTGGCAGCGCTGTTTATGTCATCCCTGCTGTTACAGTGAGAAGAGAGTTGTCAACAACTTTAGGTCGAAGGGTAGAACTTAAAATTGCAACGTAACACTAAACCTAATATCATGCTTTATTTTCGTCACATCTTGACAGTAGTTTACATTGTAAAATGTTGTATTACCTGGGTGCTACTGGCTGCCATTTTGTTTACTGGAACTATTTTAAGTGAAAGGGCAGAAAATGCTTCACCTGAGTTCTTAGGTAGAAAGACAAGAAAAAGAATCAATCTGTAAAAACTTTTGGCGAGGAAAATAAAATGCTGATAGAAAACTAAGTACGGGCATAAGGATGTAGCTCAGTGGTAGAGTGTGCCCAGCATACACAGGACCCTGGACTTCCTCCCTAGCACCACACAGGACAACAAAATTAAGCAATAGTGAAAGTCTCTTTGAGGACTACTCCCATACGAGTTTATAGATACTCCCCAATATGTTCTTTTGCATACCCAGAAATGGGTGGCACACTGTACAAAGAGCATTGTTTAAAAAGGCAATATTCAGACTGGAAGAAAATACTTGCATATCAGAGATCTATTCAAGGGTTAGTATCCATAATATATAAAGAACTCCTAAAACTTAACCACAAAAAACCCAATTTTAAAAATCAGCGAAGGACCTAAATAGATGTTTCTTCACAGAAGAAAACAAATGGCCAATAGCACATGAAAAAAGATGCTAAACATCACTGGTCATTAAGGAAATGAAAATCAAAAATCACAGTAAAGATTTCACGCTTACTAGGATGGTTTTAACAAAACAAAGCAAAATGAAACGCAAAACAAGGATATGGAGAAATAGAAGTCTTGAGGTCCTATTACACTGGTGGTGAAAATGTAAAATGGTGTAGCCACTGTAAAAATTACAGTTTGATGGTTTCTCAAAAATTAATCATAGAGTTATCGTATAACCCAGCAAATCAAATTCCAGGTATATACCGAAGAGAAGTAAAAGTATGCATCCACATAGAAACTTTTATACAAAGTTTATAACAGCACTGTTCATAACAGGTAAAAGGACGAAGGAATAAACAAAAATTTCATATAGTGGAATATTATTCAGCCATAAAAAAATAAAGTTCTGATATATACAACTTGAATGAACCTAGAAATGTTATGCTAGGTGAAAGAATCCAAACTTTAAGGTCACATTTTATATTATTCTTCTTATATGCTATAACTACACTATGCAAGTCCATAGAGAAATAAAGCAAATTAGCAGTTATTAGAAAATGGTGATGGAGTGGGAAGTAATGACTTAGTATTTTTTGGTAGGAGTAGAAATGGAATCCAGGGCCTCACACATGCCAGGCAAGCCTCAAGCATGCTAGCAAGCTCTCTACCACTGAGCTACACGCCCAGCACGGGGTGTGAAAAAGCCCTGAAACTGGAGAAAAGGTAGGTCCACACACCATAAATGCCATAAATGTACCACACTGTATGCTTTAAACGTTAATCATATATCATACACATTTCACCTCAAGAAAAGAAGGGCTGAGGCTATTGCTCAGTGGTAGAGCTCTTATCTAGCATGCCCAGGGCTCTGGGTGTGATTCCTAGCATCACTAAAGAAAAACAAAACAAAAATCATAGAATTTTGTCACTTGTGGTGGCACACTCTTGTACTTCTAGGAATCCAGGCTGAGCTAGGATTATGAGTTTGAGGCCACCCTAGGCTACACAGTGAAATCCAGGCCAGCCTGGACTACAGAATAAGAATTTGTTTGAAAAAACAGAAAAAGAGAAGTTTCTTTCTCTAAACACTTTCTGTATTATCTCCTATAGTTAAGCACAATTTAGGCGAATTCTTCCTGACCTTGGCTGCTGTCTGATACTTTTTAGCCCATTCCATAGAGATGCACTGGAAAATAATACATCAGCATCTTAGAAATAATTACTTCACCTCATGCACATGCCAGGGAATATATAAAGACTCCTACGTCATGCAAAAAAGGACTACAGTCAGATGTGGTGGCACAGGCTTATCGCCCCATCATCCTGGCAGGTTGGGGCAAGAGGACTGCAGGTTCAAGCCCAGGCTGGGTAACTTAGTGAGGATGAAAATAAAAAGAGGCAGAGGATATAGCTCAGTACAAAGGCCCTGGATTCAATCCTCAATATTAAAAAGACAGAGAGAGAGAGAGAGAATGTATTAGTTTCCCCATAGAGAATATTACCTCTAATGCCTTGGTGTTGACAAAACATATTTTTCTTTTCTATTAATTGGTGATATAGCATGATAATCCTTTAGTTTCTAATGCCCTGATCATCATCCTAAATGTCAGAAAACAGCCTTCATTTTGAAACTGTTACAGGGTTCTTAGGATGTAATGCTGTTATAGAAGGAATAATGACAAACCTTTTTTTTTTTTTCTCACAAGTTATTCTTGGCCACCTATACCAGTTACATTTAGTTATTTAATTCTGTCTTGTTAATATAACCGTAACCTCATTATGATTTTCAGGCTCCATATGCATCAGCAGGATGGCAAAGAAGGTGAGCATGATGGCAACCGCCTGCAGCTCCAGCAGTCTGCAAGCTGAGGCAGGAGGATCCCAAGTTTCAATTCAGCTTGGACAACTTAGCAAGACCCTGTCTCAAAATAAAAAGTAAACCAGGCCAAAGATACACCTCAGTATAAAGGCCTTGGGTTCAATCCACAGTTCCATTAAAAAAAAAAAAAGGATATGGCAAAAATACAAAAACCTCGAACTTGGGAAGAAACAGCGAGTTTGATGAGAGTCAATTTGGAGCGGATACTGGAATCCTACCCGGCTGGTGTTAAGTGGACGTGCTCTCACTCTCTGAAACTTCTTAATGCTATGTTTCAGAATAAAGGGCTTTCTCTTTTTAAAGGAGCCTAATTCCCAAATCATCCCTTTCCCAACACAGTAGAAGTAGAAACTCCAATATATTCAACATATTATGACAGAAACAGAAACTTGAATATTAAACATTCCTTCTCAGTGTTGGTGACAACAGTTGTTTGTTATATTACTAGGTTTTTTTTTTTTTTTTTTTTTTGGTTGTTGTTGCTGCAGAACTGGAGATTGAATTCAGGTTCATACTAAACTGTGTGCCTGACCTTTTTATTTTAGCTTTTTTTTTTTTTTTTTTTTTTTTTTTTTTTTTTTTTTTTTTTTTTTTTTTTTTTTTTTTTTTTTTTTTTTTTTTTTTTTTTTTGTAATTTAGAGGCAGCCTTCCCAAGTGACTAAATGGCTCAAGCTAGGTGTGGATCACAGGTCCTTCTGCTTTAGCCTCCCAGGGTGCTCTCACTGCAGGCTCGTGCCACCACACCCAATTTATACTACTATTTTTATTAATTACTGCCAATTATGGAAAGTTTATCTGGCAGGCCATATTGGAAAAAAAAAAGCCTTCCTCCTAACAGGGTTACTACTAGTGTCTGATGACTTTCTCCACGGTCACCTGCCAGCACTGCCTGTTCACCAAACTTCCCAAGTGCTAAGTGCAGAATTGTGTTAAGCCTCTTCTGTGGGCAATATTACTTATTTTTGTTTAAAAAATGCTGATTATTTTAGTATAAATAATATTGATTATGTCCTGAGAGGAAGGAGGCTTGACACATGAAGATACCTTGTGAACTACTGGTATAATTTCAATTTAAATTAATATTTTACCTTTCATTTGGAAAATGTATATGAATGTTAGAATATTAATCTTACAATTTATCATTTTTAAGGCTTATAATTTTTTTCTGGCACTGGGGATGGAACCTAGGGGCTTGTGCATGCTGGTTAAGCACTCTACCACTGAACAACACTTGTAGTCTCTTAGGATTTTCAAAATAGATAAATGTATTAAAATGATATACTCAGTATATACACTCGGGACAAAATATGAATGTCACTATACAATAAAGTCTCTGTTCTTCTGAAGATACAAAATAAAGTGGTAAGACCTAACTCTACTAATGTTTTCCCAAGACCAAAATAAAATATCCAATCCCACGATGAACACATGTATACTGCCTACCTCAAACTCACGGCGCTTCTCGTAGATTGGAATGATCAATTTGGAAATCTCCGAGATGACTTCGTACCGTTCTGCCTTCCATAAGCCATCTACGCACTGCTCCAGCAACTCCAGCAAAACTTCCTGCATTACGGGAAATACCCAAACGGGAATTAAAAGTCATAAGAGTTTTAGACAAATAAATTTGGAACCATATTAGTACAGAACAAACAGAAAGTACCAAGTTCAGCAACACGCACAGAAGGAATATACTTGTGCAGCTATACGTTTTTCAGTTTTTGGTGCTGGGAGCGGAACCCAGAGTCTTGTCCTTGCTAGGCAAGCATTTTACGATTGAGCTATAACCTAAGGCCTGGGACTTCATTTTCTAAACCAAGGAACTGAAATATTTGAAATATTTGAAGTTAGAAGCATTTTTGAGGCAGGTCTCACTCTTTGGTCCAGCCTGGCCTTGAACTCAGTATCTTCCTGCCTTAGCCTTTCAAATGCTAAGATTACTTGCTACAAACATTCTTGAAATATGAAATTAATGTTGCCAACAGTGAACTATATATATGTATCTTGCTTATTTACATAATGAATATGTTAGCCGACTTTGCATATGGTAACTGTTGTTCTAGATTGAGGACATCTAAGTGATCTGAAAGGAGGACAGTGATTGCTAAGATCTGGAAAGGATACCTAAGAGTGGGGGTGGGGAAGCGGAAGGTAGAAGAGGCATGGCTGGCTATGACCACTGAACGTGATATACAAGTAAGGAACTGTCACGCTGAGTCCCACTAATGTGTCTTAGTGCAAAATAAACAAATTGAGGATTTCTTAATGTCTAACAGTAAATTCCACTAAGCGTGTACATGTCCATGTCTATTATTTTCCTGTTGTGTTGAAGTTGCACTACACTTAAAATTAGACTGAAGATACTCTGGTAAGTTTTCCAAGCTAGTGCATAAGTAAAGTAGATGTTATTAAAATAACGCACTTTTCATAGACGATGCTTCCTTCCTAAACTGTAAGTTCTAAAAGTTTGTGTGAATAGGCTAATAGTTCAGAGATTGCCTACTGTTCTTGAGTGACAAGTTGCTATGAAACAAACTATTTGGTGAACCAAAATCTCATATTCTCAACAACAAAAAGATGAAGCCAGTTATTACGCTGTCTATAAGTTTTATTTTTTTATTATTATTTGAGGTAAGGTCTTACTCTCTAGCCCAGGCTTGTCTTTAACTCACTATGTAGCCCAGGGTGGCTTCAAACTGACAGTGATTCTCCTTCATCAGCCTACTGAGTGCTGGGATTATAGGAATGTGCCACCATGCCCAGCTAGTCTGAACCAACAGACTGGGAAAAAATATTCACCACCAACAACTCAGATAGGAAGCTCATAACTAGAATATACAGGGAGCTGAAGAAAAGTAAGCCCACCAAAATCAAGGATCCTATTGAAAAGTGGGCAAATGAAATGAAGAGGCAGTTCACTCACGAAGAAGTACAAGTGGCCAATAGATACAGGAAAAGATGCTCAACATCTCTAGCCATAAGAGAAATGCAAATCAAAACAACGCTAAGATACCATCTCACTCCAGAGAGAATGGCCTATATCAACAAGTCAAATAGCAATCTGTGCTAGCGAGGCTGTGGGGAGAAAGGAACCCTCCTGCACTGCTGGTGGGAATGTAAATTGTACAACCACTCTGGAAAGCAGTATGGAGAGCTCTCAAAAGACTTGAAATAAATATCCCCTTCGACCCAGCGACACCCCTCCTGGGAATATATCCAAAAGAGGCCAAAACAACACATAACAGAGATACATGTATACCCATGTTCATAGCAGCACAACTAACAATAGCTAAAATATGGAAGTCACCAAAATAGTCTGTAAGTTTTAACAGCTTGATTCTATCTTTCACAGACGCACTTCAGACCGATAAGGCTGAGTGCTGAGATGATTCTTTCTGTCCCTCTGACGAACTCATCTTCAAGCTGTCACTTGTGTTTCTGTCTTAGTTACTTTCTTGTTGCTGGGACACAGTATCCAACATCCACAACTTAAGGGAGGAAACGTTTATTTTAGCTCGTGGTTTTAGGAGGTCCCAGTTCATTCATGGGTGATGCTCACAGCATTGTCATAGGAGGAAGGAACCAGGGAAGGGAGACACCAGGGTAAGATTATGTCCTTCCAGGCCACACACCCAGCAGCTTCCCACATGCCCAGCCATCTGCTAAATCCCACCAGGTCCCATCTCCCAAAAGAACTCAAAATCCATACATAATCCACACTATCCAAATATATGAGACTTTTGGGGGACATACCTGATCTAAACCATAACAGTTTCTTATCTAGCCAGTCACATTATCCTATAAATCCTCAGCCAGAAAAGTAGGATCAATTTTAACTTCATCCTCAGTTGTGGGTTTAACTGGGTTCCACAAAAAAGGTAAGCTGAAAACCTCACATCCTCGTGTTACCTCCAATATGTGAGTTTATTTGGACAGAAGGTCAGTTTTGAGGTAATTAGTCAAGATGAGGCATACTGAAGTGGGTCAGTCCTTAATCCAACATGGCTGGTATCCAAATAAGACAAAAAGACATATAGGACCAATGCCATGTAACTACTAGTGGCAGAGAAGGGTAAGATGGAGCTGCAAGCCAAGGAATGCTGAGCATCCATAGCTGCCACCAGAAGGCATGGCCCTGATGAAACTTTGATTTCAGATTTCTAGACTCTACAATTTTTTTGAAACTGGGTCTCACTCTGCAGTCCAGGCTGGTCTTGAACATGCTATGTAACCCAGGCTAGCCTTGGATTCATAGCAATCCTCCTGCCTCAGCCTCCTGAGTGCTGGGATTACAGGACTGCCCCACCGTGCCTGGTTTATGTGGTGCTGGGAAATCAAACTCAGAGCCTTGTGCTTGCTAGGCAAGCCCTTTAACCTCTGTGCGATTCCTCCAGCCCTAGAATCTAGAATTTTAAGACAATGGATTTCTGTTGTTTTAAGCCACCTAACTTGTGGTATTTTGTCATGGCAGCCTTAAGGATGGGGTCTGAATTTTTGCACCCCATCCCTGTCCCCTCACACACTAAAATTCTAACCCTCAAGATGATGGCATGAGAAGGTGGGGCCTTCGGGAAATGGTTAAGTCATAAGACAAAGCCATTGTGAGTAGGTTTTACTGCCCTTATAAAACAGATACCAGAGAGCTGGCTCATCTCTTCTACCATATAAGGATATCTTCTCCAGGCACTGAAACTGCTCATGCCTTGATTTTCAACTTCCTAGCCCTGAGAACTGTAAGCAATACATTTCTCTTTCTTTTCTTTTTTTTTTTTTTTTTTTTTTTTGAGACAGGGTCTCTCTCTGTGGTCCAGGCTGGTCCTGAATTCACTTCAGAGCCCAGGCTGGCCTTGGACTCACAGCAATCCTCCTACCTCAGCCTCCTGAGTGCTGGGATTACAGGTGTGCGCCACCACGCCCAGCTTATGTGGTGCTGGGGAATCAAACTCGGGTACTTAGCGCTTGGCTTAGTGCTTGCTCAAGTGCTTTAACCGCTGAGCCATTCCTCCAGCAATACATTTCTCTTGTTAAAAGTACCTAAGCCACGCAAGGTGGTGCATACCTGTAATCCTAGCACTCTGGGAGACTGAGACAGGAGGATCACAAAAGTTCAAGCCCAGCCTGGGAAACTCAGTGGTCTAATAAATCAGTCTCAAAATAAAAAATAAAAATAAAAAGGGCCAGGGATACAGCTCAATGTGAAGGTCTTTGGTTCAATGTCCAGTACTGAGGAAAAAATTAAAAAGCTATCCAGTCGAGTCTACTATGTTTTATTATAACAACTGCAAAAGCCCTAGGCATCTGGGACTAATACGCTCATTTCCTTTACCCATCACCTAATGAGCTCATCACCAAGTCCTGCAAATTTTATTTCCGAGATATTTCTCATGTCAGACCACTTTCCGTCCATTCCTAAGTTTACTGCTCAGGCTCGAGACTTCACTGTTCTCTAAGCGATGTTCTTGTCTCCAGCCTTGCTACTTTACATCCTCTACACACATGCCACAGGGTTTTGATTAAAATGCAAATCTGACCTTGTAACTCCCCTCTTCTTAAAACCTGGGAGTATCACTGTCACTCATAGAATAAAGGCCATGCTTCTTCATTTGTCGCAGTCGGCAACGATCTGGCTGCTATTTCTACAATCTCCTCACTCAGTATGCCAAGTATTGTACGTTATGCTCCAACAGCAGTGAGCTGCTAGTAGTTCCCCTGAAGCAGTCCGGGGTGTCATGGCTCCGCGCCATGATTCATGCTGTCCCCTTTGCCCTTCAATCCCTTCCACTTGGCTCTCTCTTTAAACAGCTGATAGCCTCTCTCAGATTCCTTCTCCTGACCTTCACAGGGTAAGGTTGATGATACTTGATGTACTCTGATGATTCTTGGATTAAATATTAACACTTGGGCACTGTTTGCACACCATCTATGTATCTGATTTTCCAACTAGACTGGGACTCTTCAAGATAATAAACAGTATCTTAAATTAATGTTGGCTTCTCCAGTAATTAGTACAGTGTACCACATAGCAGTGCTCAGTAAGTGCTGTTACTTTAAAACAGGATCAGTATATTATCATTGAGTCACCAAAAACCTTTCCAGCAGTAATGGAAAGCAGAAACTTGTGAGGATATACATGATGTTTAGTCTTGATTGTCAAGGTGCTTGGCTTGAGAGATGTCCAGAAGATTAGTTATAAAGCATAATTCTAGATGCATCAGAGTGTCTTGGGGGTGTGACTGTGGGGACTCAATCGGATCCTTGGCCCCTTCTCATGCCTTTTCCTTATTCTCTGCTTCCTGGATGCTATGACTTGAGTAGGTTTCCTCCACCATGAAGTTTCTGCCTCAGAGCCAGTCTACCATAGATTTAAACCTCTAGAACTGAGAGCCAAAACAAACCTCTCCTCCCTTAGATTGGGGGTACCAGGTATTTTGTCTTAGCAATAGAAAACCAACAAATACAAATATAAGGGAGTTAAAAATCAGTTACCAAGAGTGGAGTTTATCCAGGGTCATATAGTCAGTTAATTAGGGAAAAAAATCAATGTAATTGCAACATAAACTAAATAAAAGAGAAAAATGATATTTCCATCAACAGACGCAGAAAAAAGAATCTTAAACATCAAATTCCATTTATATGAAATGTAATTTAGGAAGCAAAGAACAGAAGAGCCTTTCCTCAAAATGAAAGAGTATCTACTAAAAACCTGAAGGCTGAACACTTCTCCAAAAATTGGGACCAGTTCAACAATGTTTTCATCCCTTTTTGTGTGTGTGTGTGTGAGACAGTTCTCATTCCGTAGTACAGACTGGTTCTGATCTCATTATGCAACCCAGGCTGCCCTCAAATGCACAGCAATCTTTCTGCCTCAACATAGAGATTATAGCTGGGATTACAGAGTGTACCACCATGCCCAGCTTATGTGGTGCTGGGGAATACAACTAGGGCTTGTGCTTGCTAGGTAAGTGCTAAGGTAGGTTCACTGCTGAGATCTACCCATAACCCCTCAAAAAAAAAAAAAAGAGAGGGAGAAAAAGCACACAGATTGATAAAGTGGAACATTTTCTGTGCAGATGTAGTAATTGTGTATGTAGCAAATGCTAAGGACTATACAAAATATTAAAACTAATATATAGGTTTAGCAGAGTTGCAGGATTACTACAACACAATACAAAAAGTAATACAACCAAAAAAGTAGAATACAAAAAATGGATGCTGCTAATATATTCCTATATACTAGCAACAACACACTGAAAAATAAGATCAAAAAGCAAGGAATATAATTTATAACAGCATTAAATCATTAAATAGCTAGCAATAAATCTAACAGAAGACTACTACCTTGAAAACTAAAATATTACTGGAAGAAATTAAAGACAATATAAATAATGTCGATTGATTGGTCAACTCAATGTGGTTAAGTTTGCTATTATTCATGGGGTGATACATAAATTTAACAAAGTTTCTGGAAAAATCTTCCAAAAAGTCATTTTGGGGAAATAGAAAATATAATTCTAAATTTTATATGGAAATCCAAAGAATATAGATTAAAATAATTTTTAAAAAGAATCAGACCAGAAGGCTACCACTACCTGATATTGAGACTCACTATAAAGCCCTAGTAATCAAGACAGTATAATACTGGCATTAATGTATACAAATAAGCGAGCGCAGAGCCCACAAATAGCCCGTATACACTAAGAAGTGAAGCTTTGACCAGGGTGCCAAAGTAAATCCAAGGAAGCAAAAAGAAAGTCTTGTTTTTCTCCAAATAATGTGGACCATGTGAATATCTGTCTATAAAAATGTCTGAAGTTATCCAGGCATGAAAGTACAACCCTGCATTGCCAGCATTCTGAGATGACGGGGCAGAAGTATCAAACCTTAAGGCTAGACTGGGCAACTTAGCGAGACTGTCTTAATTAAAACAAACAAGAAAACAGTAGCTGGAGATGGTGCTCAGTGCAAAGGCCCTGGGCTCAGTGTCCAATACTACAAAACAAAAACAAAAACACAATGAAAAACCCCAGGTAAGACAAAGATTGGTACATAAATTTGCTCTGTGTGTGTGTGTGTGTGTGTGTGTGTGTGTGTGTGTATGTGTGTGTGTGTAAAGATACAGCAATTTCAGTATTCAAAACAATTCCACTATCTCAAGAATTCTACAATTTCAAGTATTACCAATAAGAAATGATGGCATATGTCAATATGATCAAGATAAGAGTGTTTGAAGTCGTTTCATTCATAACAGCCCCAAACTGAAAGCAATTCAAAATCCGATGGTCACATAGGGGTGAGTCTCTGAAAAAGGGGTGGACATAGATGCTCACTGACACCCCAAATCCCAAGGTTACAATGTGTTACAGAATTTGGAATTCATGTGTGTACAAAAAAAGTTATGTCATGTGAATTTTTTACCACAATAAAATTATTGAGAAAATCCATGAATGGGAGAATTGATTAAAAATTATACATCAAGATAACAGAAAATTATTCATCAGTGAAAAATAGCAAACTACTGATATATTTAACAATGTGGATAAATCTCAAAAAGTAAAATAAATCTAGATGTAAGAGGTATATGTTAATGAATCAACATTTTATGCATAAAAACTAATCTAAGGTAATAGAAATTAGATGATGAGGAGAGGGACACTGCTCAAAAATGGCAACAGGGAACATTTTCTGCATGAAAGAATTACTTGTTTCTGGTGGCAGGTTATCTGGGTATATGAAGTTGTCAAAATTCATCAAAAATGTTCATGCAAAATGCATATGTTTTATTGTTATGTTAGTTAAATATTTAAATGTTGCAAATCAAATCAGAAATATGTTTCTAGAAAAACAAGAATTATTACTAGTTTAAAATGCGTTTAAATAAAAGCACTAAATGAATGATTTTTCATTTCTATTTCAAGTAACTACTAAATTAGTACCTTTTAAAATTAATAATGGCATGGAGAGAAAACACTATTAAATAAACCAGAACAAACTGGCATTTGGTAGAATATGATTCTATCCGTATACAACAAATGAATGTATGTATAAGCTGGGCATGGTGGCGAACACCTGTATTTGCAACTATTCAGGATGCTGAGGAAAGAGGATTCCAAAGTGTGACATCAGCTTGAGTAGCTTAGTAAGTCTCATAAGGAAATACAAAGGGCTGAGGATATAACTCAGCAACATCTCAGTTCAAACTCCAGTACTATAAAAAAGTATGGAAGAATTACTGTTGAAGAATACAACAGAATTGTAACAATTATGTTTACACTCTAAACTGATTATAATTTTTAATGAATAAATTACTGCTTTCCTTGAGAATGTAAAAAAGGTCAGGTTAAAAGTTATTTTCACAAATACGTTGGAGCTGCTATTTGGAAGGCATTAGTTAAGTTCAACTGTCCTGAACTGCTAATCATCTAGGTCTTTTTGCTTTAACCCTATAAAAACTGGAAAGTCTCTGAAGGAATCATCTAAGTCTAAGATTAAAAAAAAATGAATTAACTTGCTCAAGTCTCTGTAATCAACAATTAAACTGGGATTTAAAACTCAAGTATCTAGGGATGAGGGAGTGGAAGGGTAGTAGCATCAATTTGCCATGTTTATTGTAACTACAATATATCACAAACACATGCTAATAAAACAATTAGGAGAAAGAAAAAAATCAATTATCTTAACCTTACATTTTGATCAATGATTTAGCCATTGTGTTTTAAATATCTACTCTTCTACATTTTGAGGGTAAAAGCCTAATTGCCAATTAGGTCAATTAAGAGGCCTGACATTTGTGGAGCATTTAATCACTTATAAAGAGCTTCGTCCATATTAAAAGTGATCAGGATGGTATCGCTGTCCTTACCTTCCTGATATATATGAAGATGCATGTAGAATTAGTAAGCAAAGTCTTTAGGGTTATCACTTTAGCTAAACCAACCAGAGATAAGTTAAGATTTGCTTTTATTTTAAACATAAATTCAGGGACCAGGGGCATAACTAAGTGGTTAGACCACCTGCCTACTTTGTGTATAGCAAGCCCTAGCTAGGTTTTATTCCATAGCACCACAAAACTTAGCTGGGAATAGTGGTACATGCCTGTAATCCCAGCATTCAGGAGGCTGAGGTAGGAGGATTGCTGTGAGTTTGAGGCCAGGCTGGGATACATAGTGAGATCAAGACCAGCCTGAACTACAGAGAGACACCTTGTCTCAAAAAAAAAAAAAAAAAAAAAAAAAAAACAGGACCTGTGCCACCCCACTGGGACCCATACCAGATAATCCCCTACCGGGAGGTACTGTGCCAGGTGTTACCATGCCAGGCAGGTGCCCCTTGGTATCAAGGCATCCTACAAGCTGCACATGCCTTCACCAGCACCCTGTGGCCCTGTAGCCCCATAGTCACATACAGGCCCTGGCTGGCACCCTGTGGCCCCATGAGCCTCACACACAGTAGCTGGCACCATCATCCCATCTGGTGGGACACTGCATCCCTGTGTCCATACTTGTCCTGACCTTCATTTGCATCCCAGGGCCCAGGGTACAGCTCTACCCACATACTCCAGGTGTCACTTCTCACACTGGGCAAATAAAGGTACAAAGATGCCTACGTGTTCAAGTGGGAGCATCCGTGGACCAGTGGCTCGACTGAACTCTTGATATATCTTGATTGCCGTGCCATCCACAGGGATGCTGGAAACACAGGACAATAGGATACAAGGCCTTGGAAGAGACTTCCCACACAATTAACATACAGGGTAGAAACAAGAGTCCATCAAAACTAAGATACCATCAACAACAATAGAATCATGGGGAAACAAGGCAATAAATCACCCACAAAAATTCCTGAAACTACAGAAACTGATACCATAGATCCTGAAGCAGCAGAACCTACAGGAAATTAAGTCAAGAGAAGAGTACAGCTAGTGACCAAAAGCTCAAGGATGACATACAAGAGATACACAAGGAGCCCAAAATGGAAATAATCAAAGAAACAAAAGCCCTGATAGATAAAAACTTCAAGGATTATGAAAAATTAAATAAAGACATTAAGAAGGCAATGCAAAAATGAAAGAACAATTCAGTAGAGATATAGGGAAAAAAGTTGAGCTCCAGTATATGAAAATATGAGAAACTATCTTAAAGACTTCGAGGACAGATTATCAGATATTGAAGATAAGGGGGATAATCTGGATCATATGATCAATAAGTACCAAAAAACAAAAAGAAGAGAAAGACTCTGGTTGCAATAGCTAGTGGATGCCTCAAAGAGAAAGAACCTCAGAATTACATTTATGCAGGAAAAGCTGGAAGACAGAACAAAAGGTTTAAATGACATGGCTAATAAAATTACGGATTAAGAATTATAATTCTTAATAAATTACTGCTTTCCTTCATAATCTAAAAAAGGCCAAGTTAAAAGTTATTTTTACAAATACGTTGGAGCTGTTATTTGGAAGGCAAGAGTTAAGTTCAAATTTTCCCAAATCTAGGAAAAGAAATGAACCTTAAGCTTCTACAGGCATACAGTTCCCAAATAACTGCAGGCATACAGACCCAAATAACTCTGGTCAGAAGAGAACCTCCCCAGAACACATCATAATTAAAATCTTAGAGGCTCAACACAGAGTATAGTAAAAGCTGTAAAAGAAAAACATGAAGTAACTTACAAAGACATACCCATCAGGATAACTGCAGACTTCTCTGCAGGGACTCTAAAGGCCAGGACATCATGGAGTGACATCATCCAAGTGCTAAGAGAACATAAACGGCAACTCAGACTGCTATATCCAGCAAAACTACCCTTCAAAACAGAGGGAGAAATTAAAACTTTTCATGACAAAGAAAACCTAAAAAAATTCATGATCACTAGACTGGCATTACAAAAAAAAAAAAAAAAATACTTAAAGGAATTTAAACAGATAGGGAGACCAATGGCAACAAAAGACCCAAAAGAAAAGGAAAATATAGAGGAGAGTGAATTGACAAGAGAGTAGATGAATCAAACAACAGTGAAGCATCATAATGATGACAGAATAACACTGAATGTAAACGGTCTCAACTTGCCAGTCAAAAGACACAGCCAGCCGACTGAATCAAAAATAAAAACCCACAATTTATTATTTGCAAGAGACACACTTCATCAATAAAGAAACATATAGATGGAAAATAAAAGGATGGAAATCAATACTCTATGTAACTGGACCCAAGAAACAAGCAGTGGTAGCTATATTATTTTCAGATGTGGAAGACTTCAAACCAAAACAGATCATGAAAGGCAAAGATGAACACTATATACTGGTCAAGGGAATAATTCAACAGGAAGACATCACAATTATCAATATTTATGCTCCCAAACTTGGGGTACTAAATTTTGTAAAACAAACATTACTGGACTTCCAAGGCCACATAGGCCCCAATACAATTATACTAGGGGATTTCAATACTTCACTATCATAGATATACAGGCTAAATAGACAGAAAATCAACAGAGATAATATAGTTACACTACTCTGTGGAAAAACTGGACTTAACAGATATCTACAGTGTTATTCTCAACATCAAAAATACACGATTTTCTCAGCAGGACATGGGACATTTTCCAAAATAGACCATAAGCCATGTTTAAATAAGTGAAGGAAGCCCAAATATTTTCTTGCTTACTTTCAGATCACAGTTGAAAGAAAATGGAAATCAATGGCAAAAGAAATTCATGGAAACTGAATAAATTACTACTGAACAAAAAATGGGTGACAGAAGAAGTCAGGGGAAAAAAAGTTCCTAGAGTTAAATGATAAAGGCAGCACATCATATCAGAACCTGTGGGACAAAACGAAAGCAGCCCTAAGAGGGAAATTCATACCTATAAATGCACATATCAAAAAATCAATCCCAAATACATATTTTCATGATGTACCTCAAGGTCCTAGAAAAACAAGAATAATCAAAATCAAAAAATAGTAGAAGAAAAGAAATTATAAAGATCAGAGCAGAAATCAACAAAATTGAAACAAAAAAAAATCATGAACACAATTAGAAATGAACCAGGTGAAATCACAATGGACACTGCTGAAATTCAGAGAAGTAATAAGGAACTGTTTGGAAAACTTGTACTCCAACAAACTGGAGAACTTGGAAGAAATGGATAAATTTCTAAACATATACAAAATATAAAACTGAATCAAGAAAACATAAAAACCCTGAATAGACACATAACAAACATGGAAATTGAGGCATTAATAAAGTCTCTACCCACAAAGAAAAGTTCAGTATTGGATGGCTTCACCACAGAATTTTACCAGTACTTCAGAGAGGAACTAACACCAATAATTCTCAAAGTGTTCCATAAAGCTGAAGGAGAAGGAACACTGCCAAACTTGTTCTCGGAAGCTAGCTTTACTCTTACAACAAAACCAGACAAAGACTTAACCAAGAGAGAAAACTATAGACCAATCTCTTTAATGACTTCAGATGCAGAAGTTCTCTATAAGATACTGGCAAATAGTATCCAGCAAGTTATTCAAAAGATCATACACCATGAGCAAGCTGGTTTCATTCCCAGGAAACAAGGTTGGTTTAACATATATAAATCAATTAATGTAATATGCCAAATTAATAAAAGCAAGAACAAAAATCATATGATCATCTCAATTGATGCAGAAAAGGCCTTTGACAAAATCCAACATCCATTCACAATAAAAACCCTGAGGAAAATAGATATAGAATGACCTTACCTCAAGCTGATAGAAGCCATATATGGAATCTGCTGCAAATATCATAGTAAATGAGGATAAATTGAAAGCATTTCCCTTAAATCAGGAACATGACAAGGCTGTCCACTTTCAACATTCCTATTCAACACTGTTCTCAAAAGCCTTGCCGGAGCAATCAGGCAAGAGTGAAATACAGGGAATACATGTAAGAAAGAAGAAGTCAAACTATCCTTATTTACAGATGACATGTTTATCTACAAGAAGGCCCCAAAACCTCCATGACACTCTTAGAAATAATTAATAAATTCACTCAAATTGCAGGTTAAAAATTAAAATAAAAATCAATGGCATTCCTTTACACTAATAATGAACTCAGTGAGAAAGAGCTGAGAATAAGCCCGTTCTCAGTATTTTCTCAAAAAATTAAATACCTAGGAGTAAACCTAACTAAGAAAGTGAAGGGCCTCTACAAAGAAAATTGTGTTACGCTAAAAAAGGAAACTGAAGAGGACACTAGAAAGTGGAAAGACATCCCCTGTTCATGGATATGCAGAATTAATATAGTGAAAATGGCTATACTGCCAAAACTGATATACAGAGTCAATGCAATTCTTATCAAAATACCAACAACTTTTTTTTCACAGAACTTGAAAAAAACAATCCTTAAAGTCACATGAAGCCAGAAGAGACACATAGTAGCCAAAGCAATCCTTGAGTAACAAGACAAAAGCAGGTGGCATTATGATTCAAGACATCAAGTTTTATTGCATAGCAACAGTGATAAAATTATAAGGATTTATAATTTACAGTGATATATATGTGCAAAAATACTCAAGTTCAATGAAAACATTATGTATCACATATACACATATCAATAAAATGGGGGAAAATAGACACAAAAAATATGGTACTGGCACAAAGATAGACTGACCAATGAAACAGAATAAGGATGCAGGAACAACTTCAAGTGCCCTCCGCTACATGATCATTGATAAAGGGGCCAAAAACATAAACTGGAAAAAGAATAGCCTTTTCAATAAATGGTGCTGGGAGAATTGGTTACGCAGATACAGAAAAATGAATCTAGAAACATACCCATCACCATGCCCTAAGATCAAATCAAGTGGATCAAAGACCTGAACCTTCTGAAGGACAGAATAGGCAAAAATCTAGAAAATGTAGGCATGGGCAAGGACTTCCTTAATAGGACACCTGATGTAAAAAAAAAAAAAGCCCCCAGAATCAATAAATTGGATTATATGAAATTAAAAAGTTTCGGCATGGCAAAGAAAACCATTAATAGAGTGAAGAGAGAACCAATAGAATGAGAACAAATTTTTACCACCTACACTTCTGACTGATATGAAATAACGAGAATATACATAAAAACTGGAATGTACAATGAATTGAATTAAAATAGACCCCTCAAAATTAAAGACCTGTGTAAAAATGGGCAACTGAAATGAGTAGGCAGTTCTCAGATGAAGAAGTTGAAATGGTCAGCAAATACACTAAAAGATTTTTCAGTGTCCTTAGCCATTAGAAAAACGCAAATCAAAACATCACTAAAATGTCATCTTACCCCAGTGAGAATGGTGTGTATCAACAAATCAAATAGCAATCGGTAAGGGTGAGGCTGTGGGGAAAAAGGAACCCTTTTACATTGCCGGTTGGATTGTAAACTGGTACAGCCACTGTGATATCCCATTCAATCCAGTGATATTTCTTCTGGGTATCTTTCCAAAAGAGTTAAAAGCAGCATATAACAGACATACACATATACCCATGTTTATAGCAGCACAACTAGCAATAGCTAAACTGTGAAAGTTGCTGAAATACCCATCAACAGACCAATAGACACAAAAATTGTGGTATATGTATGCAACGGGGTACCACTCTTCCATAAAGACAGATAGATAGGAGGTTTTTGTAGGTAAATGGATGCAATTTGAGAAGATCATGCTTAGTGAAGTGATTCAAACGCAGAAGATTAATTCTCACATGATTTTCCTGATATGAGAAACCCAGAATACAGTCATTTTATAGGACTAATTGGGTGTGATAATGGGAGTCATGGGGGAGGTGGGAGGGTGCAGAAAGGCCAACAAGGGTGAGGAGAAGAGACTGTAATATTGCAACGTGTGTGTGTGTGTGTGTGTGTGTGTGTGTGTGTACACTAATAAAATGGGGAAAACCATAAAGTATTTATATAAAGTGTGTTGTTATAATTTTAATATGATTGCTTGTTTTTAATACAACTTTTTTGAGACTGATTCTTGCTCTGTAGTCCAGGATGGTCCTGAACTCACTATGTAGCCCAGAATGGCCTTGAATACATGAAAATCTTCCTGCCTAGTCTCCTGAGTGCTGGGATCATAGGCATATACCAGTATGCCTGGTTTATGTGGTGCTGGGAAATTGAACCCAGGTCCTCGCACTTTCTAGGAAAGCACTCTATCAGTTGAGCTCCCGTAGCTCCTAGTACAAGTTTAAAAAAAAACTGTCATTGTAGGGTACTGTAGTCCCTTCAGTGTCTCTCCTTGTTTATATTTCTTTTTTTCCACATTCCCCACCTTCAGTGGTGAAAAATTTCCATGGTTACGTCCTTGGTTCCCTGGTTTGTTCTGTCTCCTTCTCACCCTACTTTGGTCCTTATGAGGAGACAACTTGTAGATGTTGACTTCTAACCCTGAACTTCTCTTTAGATTCAGTTCCACCTTCTCTAATGGCCTTATAGTGTACTTCCACTTTAGTAGCCTTTCACTGCAAGTTCAATTCACATAAAATAGAACTAACCCCTTTCCCTTTCAAAACTATCATTTTCCCTTAATATCCAAACCTCTTGGAGGAGCTACTCCTCCTCTCCCACAGCCAGCAAGTCTACTTTCTTTTCTTCCTCACAGTGTTTCCTGAATCTTCCACTACTATGGTATAGGTCTAGTTCTGCCTCACATCTGGACAAGGTGAGCCCTACCCTAGCCTGTGCCTAAAGACTCTACCCATCTGCCTGTAATACACCCCCCACATTACCACCAAATTAACCTCTTCTCTCTCTGCCTTCAATTTCTCATTATCCTGCTCAAAAATCTTTTATGCCAATTCAGCATTCTCCTAGATAAACCTAAACATGCGATATTTCTCAAATCTGGCCTCTATGTGAGCGCACTGGATAAACCAAAAGGATCCACTCACTGTGCACCAAACATGCCTGTAACCTTCCTACCTCTCAGCATTTGTCCCTGCTTCTCTTCTCTGTAAGATGCCTTCCCAGTGTTCTTCAGACCCTTCCCTCTCCATGGCCTCCCCTGTTCTACCTCAGGACAAAGGCACCTCTCTCACCTCTGAAGCTCCATGCCACGTTATCTAAATTATTCAAATGGTACTGATTTGCCTTTTTCCATTTCATACAAGTGTATGAGCTCTTCAGTAGACACTGGAGGTCAGGAACCAGCCATATTTAATTATTTCATAGCTCTTATATTACCAAGTGCAAAGCCTTGCTCACAAAAGTCAGTGTTCAATAAATCTTTCATGGTTGATTGACAGTTGAAGTTGTTCTCCAACCTACTGAAGTGTAGAGCAGAACCGTTTCATTGCTAAATGTTTTTAATACAGAGCTCACTTGGTTTGATGTAAATGACAATGTGACTTCTGTTTGGGGGAATTTTTTTCTACCTGACTCTGATCTGGTTACTGGGATGATAATTTGAAAGTGGTAAATGTCACATTTCTAAAACCAGATAACAGCATTTCCAGAAACAGGGTTCAATATTCTAAACTGGAACACTTTTGCTTGGGTGGGCTTAATACTTAGAGATCATTAATCCTTAGTTACCTTTGACATTCAGTTAGCTGTATTAATTTTCTAATATAAATAAACTCTAAGAAGTGAAATTTAAGTTAGGTATAGTGGTGCATGCGTGTCATCTCAGCCCTCTGGAAGCTGAGGCAGGAGGATTCCGAGTTCAATCCTACTCCAGGCAACTTTGTGATTTAAAATAAGGGCGAGGATATATTAATAGCTCAGTGTAAAAGCCCTGAGCTCAATCCCCAGTACTGCGAAAATAAAACAGAACAAGTGAAATTTCTTTAACTGGCACTGCAGGCCATGGGACCTTACTTCACTGTAATGGACGTCCATCATCCCCGCATCTTCCTTCATTGCTCCTTCCTCGTCTATATTAGGGGTAATTTTCTTGAAAGCTGAACATCCAGTAGGGAATAATTCTGTGTGAAAAAAGCAACAGAGCACATTTATTTAAAAAAAAAGTGTTTGGTAAATAACAGAAAGACTTTTAAGGATGGGCAATTTTTATACAAACACAGGTGTCTTTGGGAGGATCAAAACAAGCTTCATTTCAAAGAATTACATAAATTATTTCCATCCATGACATATTCTATCAGGTTTTTTTTCAAAAAAAGTGAGCCCAAGCTATGAACACTCATAAATAAGTGTCGTTCCTTGACTGTACACCATCTTCAGTGGCTAGTACAGATGTTTCCCCAGCATGATCTGAACATTTTTTTCTGTATAGATTTGTGATCAGTCATCTGTACAACAGAGCAGGTCCTGAGCGACCTTTGGTCACATCTCCAATGCCTGACTTCACTGATAACCAGAAAAAGAAATGCACTGCTGCAGAAGGTCTAGCCTAGGACCCTAACAGAAGTAGGAAATAAAAGCCATGGCAAGGATGAAACGCCCTTGGACAACCAGGGATGAACATCTGTAGACTAGCTGCTGACTTAGACCCAGCTCTACCACTAGCCGTGATTTTGGACAAGTTTTATCTCTCTGGCACTGTAAGTTTCATCATCTGTAAAGGAGGGATAATGAGAATTAAATGAAATGTAAGCGTTTACAACAGACCGTAGCATGTAAGAAGTACTCAATAAATTACTATGACCAAACAAGGCTACTGATAAGTAAACTAAGTTTACTATGACATTAAAAAAAATTGCTGCCTAGTGAGTCCCTGGGAAGTAGAAAGGAAAATCGAGCTGAGACGACCTGCCATCGTGGGCCAAACTGTCACTGTAGTAGAGCAAGAGTCAATGTAGAAGCCCACAGGGTCACCATATAGGTGCTGGCCCAAATACTTCTGCTGTGGCTACCTTTACTCTCATCTAAGTTGGCTGTGATTTTGGAGTTCAAGGAAAATTCACCCTTCTTATAGCATTGATTGTTAGCCAGTGAAAAAGTTTCCTTCTCATAATGGCTGAAAAAGAGCTGTTGGAAACTATGGTTCTATATGCTCCATAATAGTGATGCTCAGAGATCATGATCTTTCCTCATACCTAAGTATCTGGTAATTTTCCTGAAGTCAGAGGTTGAGGAAGAGAGAACAAACGCTGAAGAGAACCATACTTCATGTTGAAGAAGTTTTTCAGAATTTGGGGGTGGGGTGTGTGTGTATCCCCATTCTTTTTCATTTTGAGACAGATTCTCTATGCCCAAGGATTTTTTTTTTTCTGACACAGGGTCTCACTCCGTAGCCCAGGCTGGCCCTGAACTCAGTATGTAGCCCAGGCTGTCCTTGGACTCATGGCAATCCTCCTGCCTCAGCCTCCCAAGTACTGGGATTACAGGCGTGTGCCACTACACCCACCTTATGTGGTGCTGGGGAGCTGAACTCAGGGTTGTGCACTTGTTAGGTAAGTGTTTTAACGACTGTGCAATTCCTCCACCCCCCAAGAATTATTTTTGAAGCAAATTTTTAAGAAGGGGAAGCATGGGGAATAGTCAGTGGGTTTCCATTAAGGAAAATAAAGCAGTAGAAATGTAAGTTATGTTTACTCTGATGTAGAACATTTAGGCTCATGTTCATTCAAATAAATTAGGAAATAGAAGGCACTGAAGACAGAAAACAAAACACTTTGGTTTTGAAGACAAGCATGCCTAAACTGGTGTGTGTGTGCTTGTGTGTGTGTGTGTGTGTGTGTGTGTGTGTGTGTGTGTGGTACCAGGGATCTGATCAAGGGCATTCACACTGAGCTATGTCCTCAGCCCTTTTTTATTTTATGTTTTGAGACAGGGTCTTGCTAAGTTGTTCAGGCTGGGCTAAAACTTGAGATCCTTCTGCTTCAGCCTCCTAGAGTGCTGGGATTGCAAGCCTGTGCCACAACACATAGCAAAAATGGTCTCTTATAGGCCTAAGTTCTATTTAAAGTACTAGAACACAGTAAGATAAGGAACTTGCATCAGAATGTAAATGAATTCTTTTTTCAACAAGATCTTCCTGTGAGTAAAAATAGTAAGCTGCGCTAAATAGCACTGTTTAGTGACACAGGTGATTTATATTCAGGCAAGACAATACTCCTCCTTATCTTACTGTGAACCATTAATAAATAGTTCTTTAGACTAGCAAACAGTCTGTGGACCACTTATGAGCAGTGTGCATTGGAACTTTTTGAAAGTTAAAAGAAAACATGTCCTAATGTCCTAATTGCCTCAGTGAATTCAAGAGCTAGGCAGAAAAGGAGGCCCATGTCTGGAGTGCAGAGACAAAGATGTGGTCTTTATGAAATAAACCAATTCTTGATGGTAGCTAGGCCTATGACTAGGGAAAACTCCTGCCTACTTAGAAGGGACTATTTTAAACTATTTCCAAATCTAGTTTTTCTTTTCTAGAATGCCATATAGGGGAACACAGGGAAAGACATACTTTTGGTCCCAAAGTCACATGAGTCTAAAAGTATCTTGAGAAAGTCTCCTGTTGTACAGCTTAAGGAAACGATGTTTGTTTCAAAAGCAAAGAGGTCAACAACCACTTGTGGAATTTGTTGCCCACATCATCTGTTGTGGGTTTTCAGTTCAGTGTCCACTTTCTTATTAGGAGTATTATCTTTACACATATGGCTGATGAATTTTCTCTACCTAGAAGATCATGTCCGTTTCTTCGTTTTAGTTAATTTATCAACATCCACCAAAATCCACTATCAGGATCCTTTTGTTAGATTCTTTAACAAAATTCTTGGGGAAGATTCTGACTCCCCTTAGTCCTGGGAAGATTTTCAGATGAAACAAGCTGCTGCATCTAGAACTGGTCTGTATATATCCCAAAGGTCCTAAGTATCTTTCTGGAAGATCTTATGCAGACCTGTGTAGCCTTGTGTAAAGTGATCCAGGAGAGTCTGCTGTCAATCTGTTGGGAACTCTGTGTTCTTAACCTTGCCCTTCGTCACTGCTGCTTCCATAGTCCTGAATCCTGACCCAGGAAAGGCAAGATGGAAACTGTCCAGGTAGGAATCACTTCCTTGAGTGCGAGTGATCCCACGGAAAGAGGGCTGACGGTTTTGATGGGGAAGCAGCAAATCCTTGATAAAATATGACTGCTAGTAAGAAGAAGGGTAGGAGGTAATGGTCCTGAGGGGAGGGTATGGCATGGAAAAGACGTGGCTGGAAGAGAACAGGGAGCGTAAAAAGCTTCGAGAAACTTCAGCTATCACAGACTGGGGACAAACATTTGGGAACGAGAGTAACATTGTCCTACATGGAACAGGAACAGACCCTATGGGAAAGTAAGATGCTATGTGGTGGTGAAGAACGCAGAGACTTGACTCCTGCCTTCCCTAGGAAAACGGTTGTGGCTCTCTCAGGAAAAGCTATGTATGTACAAGTCTGGCCTCTCGACAGAATGGGATCCAGAAATTCTGAGGTTCTCAGACAAAACAGACAAGAAAATTCTGACTTGGTTTTGATTTTGATTTTATATTTTGGGGGCTAGAAAGAATAACAAACAACATCACATAGAACCGATTTAGGTAAAGGAAAGAGAATGGTAGTTTGTGAGGTCAATGGGCGCAGAGAGAAGCCCGTGTCTCCTCCCCCTTATCTAGAAGGGCCCCTCCCTGGTGTTATGCAGTAACTTCTAGGGTAGGGACCCCAAGCCTTGGCCGCTGAGGAACTACCCAATAAAACAAACTTTTATTTTCTTAAGAAGTCAAAACAGTAGAACATCTGTTTCCAATGTGTCAGTTGATATGACTTTATTCCATCTTGATTAAAAATATGTTATAATGTCCTTCAAGAGAAATGGCTTAGGAATTTGAGAAAACAGAAACACAGAAATACGCTGCCAATGGCTGTGTGCCAGGGATTCAGATACACTCTAACTCTCCTTTTGTCCTCCCTGCTAAAGGGTATTTAAGGAGAGAAAACAAGAGGCTGCAGCATTGCCCAATTTCTCTGTTAAATAAGTTGATCTTAAGTGGATCTTTAGTTTGAGGGACTAGGGATTAAATCCAGGGACTACTGATGTATATGCCTCCACACTTAATTTTTATGTTGAGACAGAATTTTATGAAGTTGCACAGACTGGTCTCACATTAGAGATCCTCCTGCCTCAGCCTTCCACAGTGTTGGGATTATAGGAAGTATGTGTCACTAGGGCCTGGGCAAAAAAAAAAAAAAAAAAAAAAAGGATGTTGAATCTGTTTGTTTTTCTCCACCTTACTAGTCTCCTACCAGCCATGGCTGGCTTACAGGTTTTTTTCTTTTTTTGTAGTACTGGGAATCGAACCCAGGGCCTTCATACTGAGCTACATTCCTAACTCTTCATTTTATTTTTTATTTTGACACAGGGTCTCACTAAGTAGCTCAGGCTGAGCTCAAACTTGAAATCCTTCTGCCTCAGCCATTCAGATAGCTGGGATAACAGGCACGTGTCATTCAAGACTTTTCAAATTTGTACTTAAATGTATTTTTGTTTACTCTGTAAGCATCCAGGTCTTATTTAGACTCCACAAAGCCCATCAGTCCTAATGGGCTGTTGAGTTCTCACACTGGATGGCAAGCTAATTGTGTGTTAAATTACTAGTGTACCTTGGTACAACTATCATAATTTAAATCACCTAATTTACAAAAGGTGGTGTTTGGATCATTCGAATCATTAAAGAAGCTAAGGGATAAAAATCCTAGAATAAGGTTTTCTAGTTTAAAGCAAGTAAAAATTTCTAGATTTAAAAACAAATGGCACCTATAAATAAATATATAAACTACTTTTAAATTTAACATTTTTTTCTAAAAAATGCAAAACAGCAGTTCTCCTTTTTCCTCAGCCAATGGTTCTCTGATTTCTATGAAGAATAAATTCTAGAAAACCTTGAGTTTTATGGAATATTTAAGTGACTAGTGAGAAATATTATTTCTACTTATTAAAGCATGTCACATTTTTCTTGTCAGGGTAGCTGGCTTGTACTAATGTCCAAACGTTCATAGCAAGAAATTATATTTCTAAAACTTAATACTTCATAATAAAGATAAACAATTCTTGATTTTTGCTTAATTTTAATCACTGCTGTAAAAACCAAAATGTTCTAGGGAAATACTTTTAGTGTATTTAGCTATTTTCAAATCTTAAATGGTGAAGTTTTATACTTAGTGGATGTCAAACTCTTACTTTAGATGTCTAATAATTACAAAGATGGGACAATATGGACCTAATTGCTCTGAGAAGCACATCTAAAATCATATTTGTTACTGATTTATGATAGTCATATCTGTCATTTATTTGAAATTACAGGCGTGTTATTTTATATTTATTATTACTGTAATCATATAAGCATATCAGTGATGTGACTGAAAAAACTCTGATGGGCCTTATTTTGATAATCTTTTTCTTGATTTTGAAATTACATCCAGAGGCTAAGGGTGCAGGTGCTCAGCGTGTCTGAGGCCCTGGGGTCAGTCTCTAGCACCAAAATATAAATAAATAATAAAACTGAATAAAACCACAAATATATTAAAAGGAGAAAACTAGAATAGATTAATCTCTTTTCTTTTTTGTGGTATTGGGGATTGAGCCCTGGGTCTTTACACTGAGCTACACCCCCAGTCTATTTTTTAGTTTTGATTTGGAGACAGGATCTTATTAAGACTCTAAATTGCCCAAGCTGGATTTAATTTGTGATCTTCCTGCCTCAGCCTCCCAGACTGCTGAGATTATAGGCCTGTACCACCAGGCCTGGCTAGAATATGCTGATCTCAAACATGTAGATTGCTCAGAAGACTTTCAGTATCAAACACACAGTTAAATGAAAATATAAGTAAAACAGGCCAGCCTGGGCAACAGAGCAAGACTCTGTCTCAAAAAAATATATATAAGCAAAACGAATGCATATTTTAATCACGATATTGTATTTGGGAACTCACCACATGGGTGTGATTATATCAGACAATCAACTAATGAGTCTTAGATGTGAAGTCAAAGACACAGTTAATGGCAGAAATTTTGAATGGAAAAAAAAACTCAAGTGCATATTCCCATAACCACCAGAGTAATTAATGTCTTCAATATGCTGGTTTCATTTTACCCTGATATTACTCATTTGACTGCTTTAAAGGAAGTAACTTGGTCACTGAGATACATGGCGGGAGGCTTCTTATTTGTTGTTGTTTGAGACAAAGTCTTGCTATGTAGTCCAGGCTGGCCTTGAACTCACTAGACAGCCTACACTGGCCTCCAGCTCTTGATCCTCCTGCCTCAGCCTCCTGAGTGCTGAAATTACAGATATGTACCACCACATAGGGTGATAGTGGACTATTTCTTGATGGTAATATCTACTGCCAATCATTTTTTTAAATTTTATTTAATTTAGTATTTGAATAGTTATAATAAACACAAATACTATTTTCGGAAAGGGAAGCTTTCAGGGAGATTCATAATTAGGAATCTTGAATTAGGAATCCAGAGTTACTGGACACCAGTACTCTTAAAGGGCATAATTTCCTTTTAACACCTGTTGTCACTATACTAAAGTGGCTGTAGAGACCTAGTTTTGTGAGTAGCTTTGAAGCAGATGAGAGGAAAAGAAATAATTATAATATGCGGAGCTTCTCATGAGCCCTAAGAACTTAATTTGTGGCAAACTTCCAGGGAGAAAGTCTAGCAAATAAGTAGTGAACATCAGGCCTGGCCCTGCATTATTTAACTCATTCTTATTACCTATGAAAGGAGAAGGCAAAATGAACAATCCAGTTTTCTTCAATAATAACTTCTGTTTAAGACTGAATAAACCTGAATACTTGTAATAGCCAAATTTTGGAAGAAGCCAATATGACCACAGATGAAAGGACAAAAGAAAATGTGGTATATATAAATCATGGAGTACTACTCTGCTATAAAGAAGATGTGGTGTTTATATACTTAATGGAGGATTATTCTGCTACAAAGAAGGACAAATTGAGTCATTTGTAGGAAAATAGATGTACCTTGAGACCATTATGCTTAGCAAAATGAATCAGACTAATATGAGAAAACCAAACCATAAAAAAGGTAAAAGAGAGATAGAAAAGAGAGGGAAGGGTAAAGAAGGGGTTGGTGAAAGGACGGGAAGGGGAAAGGGATATGATATGCAAATAAAAAATAAATCTTTACTAAATTAAAAAAGACTGAGCCAAATGATGATGGAAGTAAAAAAAAAGACTGAATGTGACTAAACATGAACATATTTTCACAGCTTAATTGTATCACATTCATAAATGTAATCTACAGAGAAAAAACTATCGTGTTAACTTAAATGCTTCCCACATCAGAACAGAACTATTGTGCTGGGCACACCGCTCAGCGATCACAGGACTTGCCTAGGAAGCACAGGGCCTGGATTTCATCCTTTAGCATCCCATATTACCTAGGTGGGGTTGTACACACCTGTAATCCCAGAAATTGGGAGGCTGAGGCAGGGGGATTGCCAGTACATAGTGAATTCAGGACCAGCCAGCCTGTACTATAGAGACTATAGCGTGTGACCCTGTCTCAAAAAAAAAGAAAAAAAAAAAAAAGAACAGAAATACAGAAATACAGAAATATCTTACTCTTTCGGTGAAGGAATTCTGCAACCAAAGCTGCTACGTGGACATAACACATCGCAGCCTGAAAAGGAAACGATGACAAAGAACTATCAGAATGTGTTTAAAGGGCTTCAAAGGGTCATGTTTAGAATAAACTTAAATAGCCACCTCTGAAAAATCTCCATTTTTGATATGAATCTTGGCCATGCTATCGAGCCAGGTCTTCCTGAGCTCTGGGGTGCTGGCATAGGACTTGGCCAGGCTGTACTGGAGATCAATGAGCATCTCAGGGTCCTTCTCATGCTCCTTCATCTGGGCAGTGGCCATAAGCACAGTACGGATCCTTTTTGTCAAGTCTTTGACTTCCGTGGGAAAAGCAGTTGCCTAATTTCAAAACAAACAAAAAACATGTTTAGCACTATTATTGATGTGCCCTGAGCTTCAGCATCCACTCCTAGGAATAGAACACGATCTTTACTTTTTGTTACAGTTCTCTCTACTGTATTGTATGTAAAGAGTTTTTAATTAGTTATAAGTAATCCAAGCTTCAAGGGCTCTAAAGTTCTTTTGCGGTACTGGCCTCTTCACTGAGCTACATCACCAGATGTTTCTGATTTTTTTATTTGTTTGTTTGTTTGTTTGTTTGTTTTCATACCAAGTCTTGCTAAGTTGCCCAGGCTGGGCTCAAATTTGGAATCCTCTTGCCTAAGCCTCCCAGTGTGCTGGGATCATGGGTGTACACCACTTTGCCGGACTCAAAGGCTCTCCGTTTGATGACAATATGGTCACAGCACATCAGACCATGAGCTCTGAAGCCACTGCAAATTTACAGGTATAGAAGTGACCTAGGTTTGCCAACAGCATGCTGCATGCCAGGCACTGGTCTGAGAGTTTTATATGTTTTAATTTTTACAATAACACTATGAGTTAAGTACTATTATTATTCATTTTAAGGAAGGAGAAAACTGAGGCACAGAACAGTTAAGCAGTTTGGTAGAAATTTCACAACTGGCAGGAGGTGGAGAGAGAACTGAGCCCCAGGCATTCTGGCTCAAGAGGCAGCACTCCTCAGTGGCTCTTCCATGCCAGAAGGTGCACCCACCTGATCCACTGACTATTATGTACATGAAGGTCAAAACTTTACTGTGAAAATTTGTACGGGGTGTCCCAAAAGTCTGTTAATTTTCTCTATGTATGGTGACTTTTGAGACACATATACACTGTATTTAATTCTTACATATTTTTCTCATAGTTTTGCTTCAAATACCATGGCAAATTAATCATCATCAAGCATAATTTTACACTATATTTTTACATTATATATGTATTTTCGCATTTTTATATGAACAGCAACTTTTGAATCTCTAACGACCCTGTACTTACACAAATGAGAGGTCATGAATCACAGAAGGCTTTACAGAGTTTAAAAAGATAATTAACTTCTCAAAGTGATTTTGGTCCCAAGATTACTATATTAGAGTTTCCTCTTAACCTATCATGGCTTCCTACCATTCCTCTTAACCTTCACTGAGCAATCACAGTTATCTGCATGATTCAGAGATGAGAAAGGGACAGCTATAGGAATAGGAGGCTTTTTAATGTGCATATGATACAGTGTACAGGAAACATTTTTTAAACTGCTTTCTCGAACCCTTTAAGAATAATAATTATTCTATACCTAAAGTGCCTTTCTATTCATTAATAGAAAGTCTGTTTACCAGAGGAAAGCTATACCTTGTTGTAATAGGGCTTGTTGATAATGAATGCCCTAACAGAATAAACCTAAGCCAGTTCAGAGATGAGTTAAGGAAAATATTTTCTATCAATGAGAGCCAACCTAAGTCTCATTCACTTAGACAATTTTGTTAATATTCCTATATAATGTAGCATTAAAGACAGTAATAATTGGGAAAATATGAATAAACAGCATAAACAGCTCACAGAACTACTTGAGCATATACTGATTCCTTGAGGAACTAATAAAACTGGACGAAAAGCGAACTTTCCCAGCCTGTGAGCAGCTGGTACTTGTCAGTGTTTGTCTCAGTGTAAGCGACATTCCTATGGGAATATTTTCTGGTATTAGATTCTACGTGTTCTGAACATCGAGTATGTTGACTGTGAGCTTTTACTGTTTTTCAGACTTGCTACAATATTGTCAAATATGCTGGAATATGACCTTTCCCAAGAATGGGGGTGATTCATAGCTCTAAGAGGAAGAGTCCTCTACCAGCAAAGGACTCTTCTTCTCTACACACACACACACACACACACACACACACCCCTACATCTACATCGACATCTGTCACCGAGGATGGGCGGGACCTGCACTCCAGGCAGCAAAGCAACAGATGCACTTTCACAATGGTGTAGACTTTAAGCTTCTAGGTAAGAAAAAAGAATGGCAGCCCGAGACTTGGGTTTGGCCTCAGAGAATCAGCCTTGGATTAGGATTTCCCAATAAGTATCTTTGGCAAGCACAAATCAATTAACAGATGATCTTCAAAACTCACAAAACTGACAGATAATGAAACCCTTCTGTACCATTCCTCATCTTGGCGGTGGCCCAAGCAGCTGTTAGCTATTCCAAAAAGTGAAGTTTTGCCAAATTTCAAACTCAGTGGTTAACTAACGGATACTATAAATGGCAATGATTATTAAGAAAGAAAGGATCCATTTCTTTTCTGAGCAAGTTTGAAAACCGAGCCTGGAAAAGGTTCTAATTCAGACTCATAATAACTACACATACACAGTAACTCATTCATTTGTCTATCCAACTAACCCTACACAGCTGCCACGTGAATGAAATAAGGAAGCTCAATGGTGGAAGCTTTGTGTCACCAAAGGGTGTAAATCTAATGACAATGCACCTTCAGGGTGCAAACTTCCCTGACAGTGAAGTGGTTCTAATTTATTATGCAAAGTGGGAACATACCTTCATAGGTCTGTCACTATTTGCAAAATTATTGATAATGAATAAAGACTCCTGAAATCTTGATCCTCCACTTAGGGCAACATCAGCTATCAGCTGGCTCACAGCTATTATTATCTGTGGGAAGAAGCAAACATTATTTTTTAAACAGCTTTTGAACAAATGCTACTAATTCTCATCATTGCTTACCTCAGATACACTCATGTGAAATGCTTTATTTTATTTTTAATCCTGAGGAACAAAAATCAGTGATTTGAGCTGGAGGAATAGCTCAGCAGTTAAAGTACTTGCCTAGCAAGTGGAAGGTCCTGAATCTGATTCCCCACCAGCACATAAGCTGGGCGTGATGGCACATGTCTGTAACCCCAGAACTCAGGAGGCTGAGGCAGGAGGATTCCTGTGAGTTTGAGGCCAGCCTGGGCTACAGAGTGAGCTCAGGACCAGCCTGGATTACACAGCGAAATCCTATCTCGAACCAATAAGCAACAACAACAAAAATCAATCACTTGCCAAGGTAGATGCTATAGTTTGGATCTTGACTATATCCCGAGAAGCCTCATGTATTTGGAACTGTGTGCTGTTGGGAAGTGGGGACTGGCTGGAAAAGAAGGATGCTTGAGGCTTCACGTGAAAGGACTGTGTCAACTTGCTGAGACAGAGATTGCCCAGGGGAGAGCTTTCAGGTTTGTGTTAGGACATGTCAGCTGGGCAGTGGGGGAGGGGCACCCACCCCTGAGTGTGGGGTCCCAACTGGCAGCTTGAACTAGGTAAAGGAAGAAGATGCAGCATTGTTACAGCTGCATTATTACCTCCAGGGAAAGGTAGCTTTGCCCGAGTCTCCAGACTAACTTGGATCCTGCGTTCACTCCTTTTCCGTCTACAATGCCGTAAGCAGCTCTCCAGCCTCTGCTGTACGCTTCCACCCAATCCCACCATTGCAGGCTGCCGTGAATGCACTGTATGAGACCTTTCAAAACAATGAGCTAACCAAACCTTTCCTCTTTAACTGTGGATATCCAGTATTACGTGACTGCAACAAATAAGTAACCAAGACAGTAGGCATGCACACTAGAGCTAAACTACATACTCAGAAGTTTTTTTGTCTTTTGAGACAGTGTCTCACTGAATTGCCCAGACTGGCCTTATACATAAGATCCTCCTGCCTCAGCCTCCTGAATAGCTGAGATTACAGCATGTGTCACCATGCCCAGCTTTAAAAAATCTTCATTTAAAGATTGTACAGAGAAGAATAAGATAATAGTGGTCATTATCCAGAATGAACATGCTTGCAAGGTAGTAGCTATGATACAGTTGGGAATAAATGATGTATTTCTTTTCTAAGTATTACTTACTCCTTTTCATGTGTGTGCTTTAATGTGCTGGACTCCCATGTCTGGTGCCTCAGCTCTTTCTGGTTTTGAATAAGGGCTACTATTTTTAACATAGTTAACACAATGGTGTTTGATGACACTTCTTAATTTCTAAGAGTACCTTGGAAGAATCCCAAAATGATTCATGCTAAGATGTTAACGGCCAGATGTATGGCCACTGAACCTAGGAAGCAGAATTCAGCTGTAGCTCTGAGCATAAGCTCTATAGGTAAACTGCCTTAGATTTAAAACTTGACTTTATCAATTCTTCACTGTGCAGCCTTGGGAAATCTATTTAACTTTTCTGTATCTCATTTTTCTCATCTGTGAAATGGAAATACAGCAGTTCCTTCTTTACAGAGTTATGGGGATTAACAATATGATATATAGTCCTAATTTTACTAATTGACATTTTTTTGCAGTACAGAGGACTGAACCTAAGGCCTTTGCACGGAGCTACATCCCCAACCCTTTATTATTTCTTATGTTTGATACAAAGTCCTGATTAATTGTTCAGGCTGGTCTCAACCTTGTGATCCTCCTGCCTCGGCCTCCCAGAATGCTGGCTTGCAGGTATGTATCACCACACCCAACTCGTAGTTAGCTCTTTATTGAGTACTCACTTTGTGCCAGACACTGGTCTGTCTTCATATTTATTAATTCATTTATATTTGAGCAAAAGACTTGAGAGAACTAATGCATAGGCCCAGAAGATTGGATCCTAGTGCAGACTTCCTGGCACACTAATGAGGGCAATGTTTAGGAGTCGGGTACATTTTTAAGTGATGCTTCATATAAAAGCAGACAGTAAAAGACCTAATTTGTAATGCTGGCTGGCTCCAGTATGCAAAAGTAATTATATAGTGGACTTTTAAAGGAAGCATATATTCCCATTAGATTTTCACTGTACTGGTAGTTTTCAGCAAGCTGCTCATGGTTGTCTCACTATTAGTAATTCTGTTTCCAGTGAGCAACTCCCACGGGACAGACTAATGTAGCAGAGATACAACCTTGGCCATGCACACCCTATAGTACAGGGACCTCCTAAGCCACGAAGTTACAACTGTAGTCGCAGTCAGAGTTGCTTCCCCAAATAAGCACAACAACATGGGAGTGTAGAGTTGTAACTACCGTGCAAAGAGTCTCTTCTCTGTGCCAGGTATTGTGCCAGGCACTCCACACTCCTTATATTTAACCCTTTCACCCTCATGATAACCAAGCAAGATAAAATATATCAACCTGATTTCACATAAGAGAAAATTGGTCCAGCCAGATTAAGTAACTAGACAAGGGTCACACAGTAATTAAGTAATTAAACTATGATTTTTAAGCTCATGTAGGTCTGTTGCTAAAGTCCACTTTTTCCATTAAATCTTGAGGTTTGGCCTTCTTTTTTCTTTCTTCATCTTTATTTTTTTTGAGATGTAGTCTTGCTGTGTTTCCTAGGCTGACCTTGAGCTCCCAGGCTGAAGAGATCCTTCTGCCTCAGCCTACTGAGTAGCTGTAACTATAGACATGTACCAATTTGCCTGGCTTCATTTTTTCTTTCTTTTTTCTGTTTCTTTTTTAATACTGGGGAATCACACTGAACTTCATCCTTAGCCCATTTTCTCAAAATTTTCATTTTGAGACAAGGTCTTACTAAGTTGTTAAATTGCCTAAGCTGGATTCTAAATTATGATCCTCCTACCTCAGCTTCCCAGAGTGCCAAGATTACAGGTCTATGCCACCTTGGCTGCCTTCATTTTTAAATAAGTGAGTATGCTAGAGTATAAAAGACATAAACTGTATTACCTTTTAAGTAATATCTAACAAGCTTGTTATTTAATCCTAATACGTGATTCTCCAGAAGCCATATGAGATTGGTACTAGTATTTACCTCTATTTTCCATGTAAGGAAACTGAGGTACTGAGCAGCTAAGGAGTACCTTTACCTTTCCCCAGGTCACACGTGTGGTAGTCCTGGAATTGGAACTCAAGCCTACGCTCTATGCTCTACAGTAGTCCCAGGCAACAGAAATACGGAATGAGCCACAGATGCAAGCTGGAAGGGTCTAGCAGCCACACTAAAAAAGGCACAGGTAAAAATTACCTTAAAGTACTTTACTTAAAGCCAATATCGCCAAGGTATTATTTCACCTCTAACTAACATGAACAACTGGGACAGTTTGCTGTTCACATGCTCACTCTTGAAAAGCTAGCATGTTTTATACTTTCGGCACACCTCAGTTTGGATCAGTCATGCTACAAGGGCCAGACAGCCACATGTGATTGAGATGCTGTATGGATGTAAAGCTGTGGATCTTGATCTCAAGCGAGGCTACAGTTGAAGAGGAGCTTCGATTTTCACTGACCTGCAGATGCGTCCTCAGAAAGGTTTTCCTCTTGGTATACTCAAAGTTGTTTCTCATCAAGAGGTACAAAAGCGCAGATGCTTCATTTCTCGTCGAGCTAATCTTTGAGGTGCAGCACTTCAAAACCTCGTAGCAAAAGGCAGCACACATGTTTACTCTTCCTTTGAAAAAGGCAGAAGGAAACTGAAGAGGAAAGAAAGCAGAAAAAAGCATCAGAAAGCCTGATCACAAAAAAATCAATCAAATACCAAGTGCTACTACATGCTCCCCACAAAACGCACTGTGCTGTGAGGCTCTAAAATCAACACGAAGCTGTGGTGCTATTCTGAAGAGAGCCTGGATCAGTTACAGTCAAGACCAGCGTATGTTAATAATAAAGCAACAAAAGTCGTTATATAAAGTTACCAAAAAATGTGAAAGTACTAAAAAAAATGCCACATAGCTGAAAAGAGCTTGAGGTAGTCTGGAACATGTAAGTAGGTTCCCAAGAATATGTAACAAGTGGTTGGATGACTGAAATGACACATGATTCAAAGGGACAGGAACCTGTGGTGTACTGTGTTGCTCACTGTGATGTTCAAAAGCTGAGTTGTGTTAAAGGTTTTCACTGTAACACCGTAGTAAACTGAGGAGTACCTATCCAGACATGTTCAACCTGCATCCCAGGGAGTTTTCTGCCCTTGACTTCAAAGAGTATTCTAGTGAAAAGAATTTAAAAGGAAGTTGTAGTACTTACATAGCGTGCATTAACTATACAATACATTTGTATGTAGCCCAGGAAAGTTCTTCTTCACTTAAAATGACAAGGGTTAAAAGCAGGGGGCGGGGGGAGAATACAGGTTTGATATGCCTGGCTAGTACTTCGTTTGGTTCCTTCCTAGAACTTAATATAATTAGTTAAATATTAGTGGGAATATTTAGTGTAGATATTTGCATGTCTTCCTTCAGAACATTGGAAGCTTTCTGAGGGCAGAGAATGCATTTCTTTTGCATCTCCACCGCTGTATCTCTAGTACCTAGTAGAGCCCTCGACACAGAAGGAGCTCAGTAAATGCAGTGGGAAGGAATGGAAGATGAGCGCTCCAATTCAGACCTCCCTACAGAGAAAAGACACGTACACGTAAATGTCCCACAGGTGCCGTACACTGAACGCATCACAAAACAGAGCTCATCAACCCTTACGCTAACAGGAGCTTTCCCCTCTCTTTCACACAACACCCCACTATACTATCGGGGAAATGATGACCAAATCCTATAAATTCTCTCTTTAATTCCTCATGTCTTCTACCTGCCTCAGCTACAATCCACCACTACTGCCTATATGAGGCCCCCATGTTTTCTCTAGCTTACTGCAACAAGTCCAGTAGTGTCATCAATCTACCTTTCATGTCACTTTTACAGAGGTTTTATTTTCTCTGTCCATTCTGATTCTCCCTGAACACAAACCTGTGTGATTCACCTGCTTCAAGCCTTCCCATGGCTATCTGACACCTGAAGGCTGATGACCAACTCCCAAGATGAGTACAAAAGCATCTACTCCCCATTCACAGCTGTGCTATTATTTCTTGCTGAGTCCATACTACATGTGACAGAAAACCTTTTCCTAAATTACAGCATCTGTCTTTTTTTCCTCTGGCCTGTGATATATGGTAGCAAAATTTAGTCTAAGGATTTACCTAACAAATTCCATTTTGTGAAACTTGTTGGGGTTTCTTCTGTAAGCTATATTGTCTTGAGTTGAGCTAAAATGCCCTTCTGTTAAGCCTTGGAAAATGTTTCTTTGTAATGCTTGTGACCTGGCACACTCTCCGTATTGCTCCAACCTCTCATTGGTTTGACAGGAACAGAGTGTGTTTTGTGCTTAGAAAGTCCTGGATCCAGGCCAAAGTCATGTAGCACCCGCCTACAGAGCCACTAGTTGTTGGTTTGTAATAGGTTATTTTCAAAGGACTCTAAATGCAATAGGTCACTCTGTCAGCCCACAAAACAGCCTGCCAAAAACAAGGTACATGTACACATGACAAGTTGTGTCTGGTCACTATGTACTGACATGATACTGTCCTGCTGAATCCTATATAAGCCCCCTGCTGCCTCTGTTCGGGGCTGTTCTCTGTGTTCTCACTTAGAAACCAGGCACAGCCCGGTCATTAATAAAAAACTTACTTTACCCTAAATTGGTACCCAGTGGTCCTCTGAATCTGAGTTACAACGTGGCTCAACCCTAGTGTTCCATATAAACTTCTTTTTGTCTTGGTGGGATTTGTTAATGTGTATGTATGTGCATCTTTTTTTTTCTTTTTTTAAAGATAGGGTTTTGCTCTGAGTTCATGCCGGTCCTGAACTCTCTATGTAGCCCAACCTGGCCTTGAAAACATGGCAATCCTCCTACCTCAGGCTCCCAAATGCTGGGATTACAGATTTGTGCCACCATGTCCTACTTATGTGATGCTGAGGAACCACACTCAGGGCCTCAAGCTTGCTAGGCAAGCATTTTAACTGCTGAGCTATTCCCCCAACCCAGTGTGTACATGTATCTTTAAGTGGATGTTTCACTCTATTGGTGAACAGACCTCAGACACTATATCTAAAACATCAGTATCTAGTGAATATTAAATGAATTATTTCTGAATTTCTTTTCCTTAGTTTCTTGTAGCATGCTTGTGTTAAACTTAGTTTGCCATAGATTTCTTTATCCATAAATTATATTTAAAGATAGAAATTTTTAAAAAGCAAGCTTCAAATTCACCTCAATTCCTAATTTCAGATACAAGTATCATTGAAAGAAAGGATTCATTCATTTGAACATGTACTGAATACCTACCATTTGCAAAATGCTGTGTATATGACTCCAAAGTTATGAAAGCCGGCTTCTGTTTTTAAAGTGCTTACATGTGTGTGCACTAAGAGCTCATACGCTTTCAGCGCGTATGTAAAACCAAGGCAAGAAAGCTAACAAAAAAACTGGCAAAGATGGTGAGAGGGAACGAAGGAACAGGAAGGGAACAAAAGGAAGGGAAAAGAAGGGGAGGGGAGGGGAGGGAAAGAGGAAGAGGAAGATGGAAGAATGAAGGAGAGAAAGAGGGAGAGGGAGCAGGTGAGAGCAGGAAGCTGGCTCTTGGAAGAAGGACTACTGAAAAAAGCGAGGCACTTGTGAAAGAGTGGACGGTCTGATTTTAGGCAACTCTTTGGCCCTAGGTGTGAATCTTGTTGGTCTGTACTTCTATTTGCGAAGGCAGTACTTAATAAGCTGAAGTTTATGCAGCTTGCCACCTGGATCTTCATTCCCTTCTTTCCTGTTTTGTCATGAAAAAGAGAAACTAGCAGCTCCAAAGCATCTGTCCTTACCTTACTGATGAAGGCTCTCAGGGAAGCGAACACATGTTTCAGTGACACTTCAGACTGTCCATTTTTAAGAAAAGCAAGGTGAATATCAAATACTTTTTTCATTAATGGGTTGTGGCCATCGTTGTTTAAAAGTTGGCTCTACAAAACATAAGGAAATACTTTGCAGAAATACTTAAGTTTACACCCCACCAAGAATAAGAGAATGGACTTAACCAATACCTGTTCATGAAATGACTGGAAGTTGCAGAAAAATAAAAGGTTCTTATTTCATTTTAAAACATTTGTGCCATCTTTCAATTTGGAAATCTCAAAATACTATATGAACGACACCTAGAAAACTTCAGTGTAGCATTTTAAATAGGTGAAAGAATTCGTTTTCCATTGCAATACAGCAACATACTGAACCAGTACAAGAAGAATATTTTCGATCAGTGCATGGCATATTGCTTCTTACCTGGGAAATCAGTAAACTAAAAATAAACATAATGGCAACTAGTTTTTGGGTTTCTCAGAGGGAGAATAAATGATATAAGAATTAAGAAAATTACTTCAAGGTCTATTACAATTGGTCACATCTAAATTCTAGTTCTGCCACTGAGCAGCCATGTGCCTAAGGTCCTTTATTTTAAAATGGGAATTACAGTGTCTTCATTATAAAAGTATTATAAAGATTAAAATTGACTTAATATTTGTATTCTTCAAATTGATTGACACATAGTTTATATATCATAAAATCTGTCATTTGAACTGTACAATTCAATTAACTTGAGGAAATTGAGCAACTAAGACAATAATCACAATCCAACTTTATAGAGTATTCACATTGCCTTAGAAGCATTACTGATGCCCAATTCCTTTCCTGCCCTCAGCTCTTGTGATATAGAAGCAATTTGGCTCCACGGCAGAGCATGTGCTTAGCATATATGAGGCCCTGAGTTCAATCCTCAGTCCAAAAAAAGCAAGTCAGTGTTTGTAAAGTACTTAGGAGAGTGCTTGTCATCTTCTAAGGCATGTATACATGACTGTTAAATAAATTAAGAGATGCCAGAATAGGAGAAAGGAAGGCTCTTCAAGTGATGACATCAAATGTCCTTGTTTCCTGGCATAATTAAAAATACTTTGTGTTGAATTTTAATCAAAAATAAACTCATACTTCATAAAGAGATTCTACCATGTATTTCTTAATAGTATCTAATTTAATTTCCCTTTACTAGCCTCTTTGAAAAGCCCAGGCCAGGTTTCCGTAGTAAAGATGGAGGGCTAGAGCAATGAACTGAATTACATAGAGAAGTGGGGGAGAGAAATTCTTCCTGTACCTCTAGGGAAAGAAGGCAAGAATCCTGTCTGGGGTCTCCTATAGGCTGTGCTACACACCACAGTCATCGAAGTTTTGTTTTCAAAGCACTTTCAACATCCATTTTCTCATTTTCCCATTTCAACAACCCCACAAGATAACGGCTTTCCCTTCTCTTCAAAATCACAGTAATGGCGATCTGCACTGAGAGGCAAACATCAGAGAAAACCCCGAAGCTGCTGACTAGGGAAGCCATTGACTTGCTTGGATGTCGCCGATCACGACAGCACGTCTCGTCCCAACAGTGATTTGGGCAAACTGAGTCACTCAGAATTTTCACTGAAAGCTAACAGATTTTCTAATAAAAATATCAAACAAAACAGCTTCTAAACATGAAAATGAAACAACAGAGCTTAAGAGGCAGGAGCAAGCTTAAGACTAAACGCATCCAATCCCTTCGCTTTATGATAACACAAGCGAGTCCCCCGACACATAGTAGCCCATCTAGGTTCGCCTGCTCGCTTCCTCACTGCTCGTGCCAGCTGCTTATTATTACGCTATCCTGCCCCACACTGGTGAGTCATGTAAAATATTTCCCGTGCAATGATTTTAACTTTTCATCTTTACCTTGAAGCACTGGGTGAAAAATGATATAGTATCTAGCACTGTTAGAGATACTTCCGTAGCAGTATTGCCTTCAAGGAGTGCCTGGTGGAAAATGTCTGCTTCAGTTGTTGCAGAACCTAGGATGTGAAAAGCAAATTAAACTTGGTCCAACCCCGTAAGTCATACAATTGTGCCAATTAATTTTCTTCATAAAGACTCAAGGCAGACAAGCGAGAAGAAAGAAGACCCGTATGCCAGCAGGCCTCTGGGCTTTATTCTTGTATTCATTCCTAATCAAATATGGTCTGGATTAATCAGTTTCACTAACATTCATATCAGCTCTGCCAACAGCTCCCTGAAACAAATAATTAGATACCTACTTCCTTGGAGACATGACTTCAGTGACGAAGTTGGTGATGTAATGAGAAAGTAATGTAGGAGGCATTTTAGGCCATGCTATAGATTATGTGTGCAAAAAGGAGAAGCCCACAGAAATTCAGCTACCTATAATACATGCGATGGTGCCCTATGGCCAGCCATTTTCAATTCTGTCAGTGCTATCAGACTTGTTTCTAAATCTTAAGGTATATGGGCCACCTGAAGGAAGTAGGTTCTTTATAAGAATCGGACACACTTAAAATTTGTGATTTTCTAATTATTCTTTTTCCCCCAAAGTTATCATTTTTATTAGTATGTAGTTGCAATACACAATGGTTAAGCTCGAGGCACTGGTGCATATGTACATGCTGCACAGTCATCATGGTTTCTTTCTCTTTCCTACTTTCCCTCTCCCTCTGCACAAATCCATCCCCCCATTTCCTACCATCTCTATTACTTGTTTAAACTTCTGGTTTCTTCTATTAGCAAAATCATGTGATATTTAGTCATCTGAGTGTCATTCACTTCACTAAGCACCATGGTCTCACGATGCATCCATTTTCCTGCAAATAACTTGAATCTGTCAATCTTTGTGGCAGAACAGTATTCCACTGTGTATACATACCCCATACCACATTTTCTTTTTCTATTTATCTGTTAAAGTAAAAATCAGTAGTTTTTATGATTTAGCTATTATAAGTTGTACCGCTAGAAACATGAGTATGCATGTATCTCTGTTACATGATGCTTTTAACCTTCTTGGAAAGATTACCAGAGTGGTATAGCTGGGTCAATTGGAATAAATATCTACTTTCAGTTTTAACAGTTGTACCAATTTACATGTCCACTAGTGATGCAGTAGGAATTCTTTCTCCCCACATGCTCACCAGCATGTGGTGTTCATTGAATTCTTGATAGTAGCCATTCTTTCTGGGGTGAGATGGAACCTCAGTGTTGTTTTGATTTGCATTTCCCTAACAGCTAATGATGTAGCATTTTTTCATATATGTATGAGCTATTTGTATTTGTATTTCCTCTTCTGAGAACTATCTTTCCATTTCGAGTGCCCATTTTAAATTGGGTCTTTTATTTTTGGGAGCCCATAAAGTCTGTGATTTTCTTAAAGGTCCTTGGTCTGTTAGTTCAGGGTCCATCTGTTCAAGGTATTATTTTTTCTTTATTAGACCTCCCTGCAAAGACAGTATGGCTTTTCTGTGATTCCCAGAGGACAGTTTAGAAACAAAAGTTTTCTAATTCTGAGTTTTAGTAACATTTACTTTTTAGAGAACAGCTTTCTTTTGTGTAACCTTCCAGATGCCCCAAATGGGCCAGTTTATTCTCCTCTCCTATTTGCCTTGTCAATACCTCAATCAAAATAGCATTTAAATTTCATCAATGTTGGCAGTCAACTCAGTATGTAATTCTCTAACCATTAACGGGACAACAGTAACTCTAAACAAATATTATAAATATTATTTTATGAAGATATCAATATCTGAAATAAAGTTTAACAGTATAGATGAAGGATATCCAGCATAAAAACATGAGAATGGTAATTCCATGAGAAAAATTAATCTCTTTAATAGTAAGAGAATATTTTAATTACCATTACTAAATTTGTTGAAAAATGCACATATATTTTATCACTATATAGTCATGTCTGGTGAAATGATTTTATGGGATACACAGGTGTATTTACACAGGACAGCAACTATATTTGTGTGGGGCGATTATTTCCAATTCTATTAGTGATTTAAACCAAGACTTGTGATTGAATAACATTACCTGTCTGTGTACATGAGAAACTACCCCCCCCCACACACACACACATTTCTACTCACTGTGATTAAGCGTAAAGGAACTTTCTAGACTACTAAGATGCTGAAGCCGGGCCTGCATTACTCCTGATCTGTTTCGAAGAGCTGGCATAGTTTGTGATTTTCTGTCTATTCCAAAGTGTTTTGACAGCCAGGCATCATGTACTCTAAAATAAATAAATAAAAATAAACCTTAAAATTAGGAACTGGAGTGCTTTAATAACTTATCTCACTATTAGAGTCTTTTAAACTAAAACAGGTTTCTACAAAGCATGGTACTACTTGAATTAAATAAGGTACTACTGGAAATTATATGCTGTATATATTCGTACACTATAAATAGCTTATAGTGTACAAATATAATTAAGAGATTTAGAAAGAGCTTTCCATTTCTCTCCTCAAAATCCCTCAACAGTATTCTAATAAGATTTAGTCTTTCACTGGATATGGTAGCATGTACCTGTAATCTCAACATTTGGGAGACTGAGGCTGAAGGATCACAAGTTTGAGTCCTGCCTGGGCAAGTTAGTGAAAATCTATCTCAAAATAAAAAACAAAATTGCTGGGAATATAGCTGAGCAGTAGAATATCCCATGGTTTGATCCTCAGTACCAAATAAGAAAGAAAAAAATTATAGCTGGGTCAAATTTGGTCTAATTAGATAGTTTATCTATCCTCCAATAAACATGGTGGGAAAGTGACAAAATCCTAAAAGGCCCATGATAACAACAACCATGCTAGTTCCAAGTTGTGAGGAAATATGGTGGAAATGAGAGCCATCATCATTTGAATTATCTACAGGGTGTCCCAAAAGTTTGCATAATTTTCTTGCATTGGTTTTACTTTAAATATACAACAAATTCGATGTTATATTGTATGTTTTTAATATTTTTATATGTATGGTGACCTTGGGGACTTCCTGTATCATTAGAATTTTCTAGAGATGCAGCAATAAACCCCATTCAAAAACCTCATTAATTTTCAGAAGTGTTATGAAATGTTTTTAAAAAGTATATTTGAGTTCCTTTAGTAATTCTACCCATAAAGTACATATTACTGAAACAAACAAGTAACCTTCACCTTAGGGGCCTTCATTTTCTTAGGTACTAATTTCAGTAGGACTTAAAAGGTAAAAAGAATTAGTATATCTATGTATCTCCCAATTACTGTTGAAAGTTTCCATTTACCCTAGTGACAGATTGAAGGCAAAATTCCACACCTTACCTTTGTCCTTAATCATTTTCTGCCTTTCCTTGGATCTAGCTCCCTCTCAAGTCCTTTAGGAAGGACAAACATCTGTTCTAAGCATGGGGAGATCTAACAAGGTAAAAATTTTCCATATCACTCTAGCCATTACTCTTTTGAAAATTCACCAAAACAATCAGTTCACATCAGTATAAACTTTGAGTTGGGCCATGTCAAATAAATCAGGGTTATCTTCGTGTTAACCTAAAGTTAATAATCTGGGTTTACATTATAGGAGTGAGAGTGCCCTCTATCGGAAGAGAACAAAAGATGGAAATTGTAGTTCTAGGAGAATTACCTTGCTATGTTTCTTCTCCCCATATATCTAAAGTGAAATAAACATACTCTAGAAAGAAAAAAAAAAGCATGTTAGTAATATATTAATATCTCATTTAGTTTTACAAGTACTACTTGGAAAGTCATGAATTACAAAACAGAGCCTACTTAAATTATAATAATATATGCTTTTACAGAAATACATAAATTAACTACTTGTCAGCCTACCATCTTATACATTTCCAAATTCATTTGCTGTAATTACATAAGCAGCAAAATCTCAATGTTTTTCTAAGCAACTCTAACCTTAAAAAAACGGTTTGTGTGAATTAACCATTGTGCTCGATAACATATCACAGCAAAGGTCTCTAGCACAGTCATTAATACAAAAAAAAAAAAAAACTTAAGCCTAAACATGCGCAAATGGTGGCAAAGGCCTATAATTCTAGCATTCTGGGAGGCAGAGGCAGGAGGATAACAAACCTGAACCCAGCCTGGGCAACTCAGTAAGACCTTATCTCAAAAATAAATAAACATATATAAAACTAAGGATGCAGCTCAGTGTGAAGGCCCCAGGTCAATTCCCCAGTACTGCAAAAAAGGGAAGGGGGGAATGCCATATTTGGTGTGTGATCAAAATATTTTTTCTACTACTGAAAAATTTCAAACCTGAATGAAAGTGGGAGGATATGATACAAATCTCACACATGCTCAGGAATTAGCATGGCGATTTTTGTTCAGCCTCTGCCCTGAACGGCTTTATATTCTCCTCTACCCCTACTACGTTTGTCTTTTTTTGAAACAAATCCCCAATGTCAGTTATTTTCATGAATAAATATTTCAGGGTAATTACAGTGTTTTTTAAAATCTTCTGTTTAGTCTGCTGACATTTCTGAAAAAATTTCAGACTTTGATCAAATGGTTATGTATTATCCTATTAATATCCATTGATTATTTTCCCAAGCACAAATGTATCATGTATATTTACTACTTATGTAAAAATTTTGCACATTACATTTTACGTATTGTTTTTCTTTTTAGTTTTCAACAATAATATTAAAGTAGCTTAGCATACATAGGACAACTTCCCATCTCCCGACTAGGTTTCTCTTCAAGCATCTTGAAATACACACACACACATTTCTAAAATGGGAATTACTCAACTCTACACGAAAGTACAAATTAAATTCCAGTCATTAGAGCTGGTCATTAATCCAGTCCCAAATGAATGACGTAGGATAGCCAGTGCCACTTCTGGTTTCCAAATGACCGAAAGATTTCTGCTGGGCTATAAAGATACTTTATTAGGTCAGGCCTAGTGGCACAGGCTTATCACCCCAGCACTCTGAGAAGCTGAGGCAGGAGGACTCCAAGTCTGAGCCTCTTCTGTGAAAATTTAGTGACTTAAGGAGACCCAGTCTTAAAATCAGAAATTAAAAAAAAAAAGCAGGCTGATGATTTAGATGATATAATTCAGTAGGAGAGCCCTGGGCTTGATCCTCAGCTACCCCTTACTCACAGACCCCAGAAAATCTTTTAACAGATAAGGTTTTTGCTAATATTTGAAGTATTCAATCTCCATCTTTTTCTTCTACCTATGGATGATGAATGCCAGTTTCTATACTATCAAAATAATTTAACATTTTCTACATTTATTTACATAGACTATTGAAAACAAAAAATAATAAATTCCCCCTAAGGAAAGTTTATGAAAATAAATTAACTTACTCTAGAAGTATGAGAATGTTTATGAGCTCCTGAGGAGATACTTTATTCCAGTAAGTTAAGAGAGTATCTGAAAATGAAGTAAATAAAGTGTTAGATCTTGAAGTGTGAGCAAATCGCCCAGTGAAGCCCCAAGTACCAAAAGCCCAGCTTCAACAAAACTCACAAACTCACAGCTAATCTTTCTTTCTTTCTTCTTCTTCTTCTTCTTCTTCTTTTTTTTTTTTTTTTTTTTTGGTACTAGGTATCGAGCCCAGGGCCATCACACTAAGGTAAACTCTCAGTCCATTTTTTGGTTTCAATTTTTCTCCCATTTTATTGATATGTATAAGTGCAAAATTTGAGGTGTACAGTGATCTTGAGCATTTTGTGCACATACATATTTTGGCAAGGTTGTAAGATCTTGACTAATCCCTCTCTTCTTTTGAGACATAGTCTCACTAAGTTGCTAAACTGCCCAGGCAGGGCTTGAACTTGGGATGTTCCTGCTTCCTTTTCCCAGAGTTCTGGGATTACAGGCTTGTGCCACTGGACCCATCACATAGCCAATGATATTTCATTTATATCTTCTTCTTCCTCCCATTCCCAAATATACATACTATATTTTTAAATTAATTTCAAATGCATCATTTAATCTGTAATTATTGCAGTGTCCACAATTCTTTTTATTTGTTTTGTAAATGTGCTTTCAGGCAGCTTATCATGTCTGAAGATAGAAGAAGGTAAATCATGTTTTTTATTTTAGATTTCAGATTTTTAATAAACAATGCAAGTTGATGGGATTTTGCTCATTTTTCTGAGATTAGGTGCATTTACCTGCTATTCAAAGGGCTCTGTGAACTATTTAGGAACTTTAGAGAAAGAGCCTGAGAAAATGTCATTCCCCCCACCCCCGCCTTTGGATGAATGATATGCTTGATATTTTATATATTTTTATCTGGCTATGGAACAACTCTTTCAGGCAGAAAATCCTTTAAATCTAGTGCATATACTTCTCTTTTTACCTATGTCTTTACTCCCTTAACACACCCACCTTAATGAGATATGAATTAAAATTTTGCCAGCACCTAACTTTGCATTCCTTTTTCATCCTAATTTGATATAGTCAATGGTGCTAGTGGACTCTTTTTTTGATACAAGGTTAATTTTTTGCAGCCCAGGCTGGTCCTGAACTCACTATGGAGCCCAGGCTGACCCCAACATATGGCAATCCTCGAGCCTCAGCCTCTCAGCACTATGATAATAGATGTGTGCCACCCCGCCTGGCTTATATGGTGCTGGGGAATCAAACCCAGGCCGTCGCCTTTGAGGCAAGCGCTTTAAGCACTGAGCCCAGTAACAGTTCTAAAAATAGAAACATCGAGGCTGTTACCAGCCAAATGACGCAATTCTGACAGAGCTTCTTGGCCTTTCGATGAAAGGACTAGGCAATGTTGGTTCTATGGAGGGGGTGTTAAGTAATAAAAGGGGGAATTTATTTCTTTCCAACTGGTTAGTAAGACTATGAATGTTGATAGTTTCTAATGATTACAAAATATTGAGTAAAAATGTTAACATTAAGTCCCATTTGATTTGTTTTTTAAAATTTCATGGTAATTTTATCCTTTCCCAACCCCATGCTTTTTGGTATCGCCCTACGGGTAGGCTCTCCCATAATCCACTCGGTTTCCAGCCGCGGCGCTAAAAGCAGCTTGCCGCGGCGCCATCTTTGGCAACGGCAGCAGCGCTCTTGTGGGTACTGTTTTTTCCCAAAAAAAGCTGTTGCCTTCTGCCTAGAAAAAAACTGGGACTTTCTATTAACACCGAAGGACCTACGCCATAGAACCTGTGCCCTTACGCAGCTTCTGAGACGGTCTGTAGAAGGGGTTAAAGGGATTCGTCTGTGGCAACCGCTCTAGTGATCCGTCCGCCATATTTGGTGCGACACTCTCGAGCCCCGCCCAAACCACTTGGCCTAGCTCAGTTGTTTCCAAAGCCGTGAAACATGGCTCGAGCAGGCAGCGATACTGGAGAAGGCCGGGGAGGTGGTAAGAAAGCTGACAAATTGCACTTTACTGAACGTGATTTGTCATCTGATGAATTTAAGCAGGCATGGCTGACCCTAAAAGAGATACATGATAAAGACCTGCAGCAGATGCACGCAAAATTAACGAGCGCGTGTGATGAGGCAGAAAAAGAGAGTACTAAAATGACAGCCTATATTGAACAGTTAATTACAGAGCAATACCACCTCAAAAGCACCATCGATGTCTTGCGTAACAAGTTAAAAGAAAAAACATGTGACCGTTGTTTAAGCAGTGAGGGGCGTGAGAGTACAATGCTAGAAGAATGTACTGAGGAGCAGCAGAAAAATCTTAAATTTATTGCTAAACTCAGTGCAGAAGTGAGTCAATTGAAAGAAGATAATAATAGGCTTTCCAGGAACAGAAAACCGAGTAAGCAAGTGTTTCCTCTGTCTCTTTCTGATAGTGATGATGATTCAATTCCACATGCTCAAAAACCTCAGGAAAATCTGGCTATGAAAAAGATAAGACATGTACATAACTGGAAAAATTGTTCTGGAAGTTCAGTTTCAGGGGGTGGTCCAGACATAACAGACATGATAGACAAAAGGCATTCTGATAACATGTCTATCAAAAAGAGTAGTGACAATCCAAAGTCATTGGCACAAACTGTACTTGATTCTGACAAGCAAGATTGTATTCAGGAAATCACAAATCTTCCTGAAGACAAAGCTGGCACGCTCAAAAAGAAACGTAAAACAAATACAAGAATGCTATTTGCATCAAAGCATGCCAAAAATCTTTTTTCTTCTAACCTGCCCAGTATTTTCTCAAAAGAAAATGCAGTAACTCAGACAGTGTCTGAAAGTTCAGAAGAAAGTATGCCTGGTAACAGTAAAAGTACATATGTCCCTGGTACAAAGAAAAGGGGGATGAATTCTTGGAATCTTTATTTGGTCCCTAGTTCAAAACCTGGCTGCGACAGAAGATCTGGGAATGGTGCCCGTTGTTACAACATTGAGATTTCACCTGGAAGTGATATCGCTAAGGTGCCTTCCAGCACATATGCCACTTCCGAAGATTCCAGTAAATCTACATATTCCAGGGATGGTCCCGGGGATGGTGCTGGGGATGGTGGTGCCGGGAATGGTGGTGCCGGGGATGGTGCCGAGAAGCCAGATTCTAAAATTACATTTTGGGGACTATACCAAAAAGGAAACTCCTTTTACAGTTAGAAAAAAAAAAAAAGCTTCCCCTTGCTTTCATTCTTTGGGAATATGGTTTTATGTTTTAAAATCACAGTTTTCCTATTAATTCAGATTATATAAGTAACTGATAATTCCTGATTCTAATCCCTGCTTAGGATATACTAAACAAAGCAGTTAAGACCTGAAAAACCATTTGACAAATGACTGTAAGACTTTGAAATAGTGACTTATTTCAGTCAAAAAAATAGTTACAAATGGAGGACATTTATTCTTCAGAACACCTTTAAGTCTATATAAAAGTGTATAAGTTGATTGTTATGTTCATTGATGTTCACGTTGCTACTGCTTAGGACTCACTTAAGGAAGCAAGCCAAGAGAAAAACATAAGGGTGTGTGGACTTGTAAAAACTTGAGACTTAAGTGCACATTGAGTGACTATAGTAAAATATTTACTGGACAAGAAAAAGTAACTAGTAGGTACCCCCTGATAAGGATCTAGAAGCAGATATTTTTCAGAATAAAATGGACATGACTTTACAGATACAAAATGTGACCTTACACAGAGAAAAGGAACAGATGTGACTGCTGGTTACTGAAAATGTACTTTTTAAAGTCAAAAAAAAAAAAAAAAAAAAAAAAAAAAACAAGAAAGCAAAACCTAATTAACAAAGAGCAAATATTTGGCAGAGAGAAGACAAGATCAACGTTTCCAGGAAGATCACCTACAAAGTCCACAAGAAGTAAAAGTCATTGTGTGTGTGCATGTGTGTGTGTGTGTGTGTGTGTGTGCGCGCGCACGCATGTGCATGGGTGTACAGGAGTGGAAGAGTGGAGTAGTCAGTCATGTACCTCTTCCCCTTCTCTCTCTCTCCCTCCTCTTTATTTGAGTTGTTGCCCTATCCAACCTTTTTTTTTCAGATGGGGTCTGGCCATATTGTCCAAACGGGGCTCAAACTCATGATTGGAATACACTACCAGGTCCAGCTACATCCAGCCATTCTTACTTTTCAGGTTTTTAAAAAAATGTGTCTCTCGGCTGTCTTTTGAGAGAATTCATATGTCACAAACTTAACTCACGAGTCAACAATACAGTCGTTTCTGGTATATTCACAGATTTGTGGAGCCACCACAACTGTGCTTAAAGGTGTTGTAGCATTTGCATGGTTCTAAAGGGAAGCTCTGTAAACATCAGTAACCGTACTTTCCATCTCTACCCTTATGGAAAAACAAAAACAGTAACTTGTCACTGTACTTGGTGTTTGATGTATTATTTTCTGGAATGAAACACCACTGGATTTAAAAATGATCTCCTTTTACATATTCCTAAAAACATGGACATCCATTTCAGAGCCTCAGTGTAATCTTTGATTCTTACTCCAAATTTTACTCCTAGAACTTAAAGGGGTTGGTCAGTTTGTTAATGTATTTTAGAATTAATTGTTCTGTTATTACTAAAGTTTTATTGTAGTATTTCCCTAATTAGTTGGCCATCAACTTATTTTATGTCTTTATATCCTGTGTTATTACAAAAATACTGAAAGCAGTTAACGTTTACTAAAACTAAGTAAGTTGGGGGTGTAGCTCAGGGGCACAGCACATGTTTAGCATGTGCAAGGCCCTGGTTTCCAACTCCAGCACCAAAAGAATAAAATGTTAAATTTGGACAAAAGGTCTAGCGCAGCGGTACAGTGCTTGCTGGCATGTACAAGGCCCTGGGCTTGATCTGTAGCACCAGGAAAAAAAAAAAAAAAGCCAGGCCTGGTGGCGCAGGTCTGTAATCCCAGCACTCTGGGAGGCTGAGACAGGAGGATCTCAACTGGAAGCCCAGCGTGGGCAACTTAGTGAGACCCTGCCTCAAAAAAAAATGGCTGAGAATGTGGCTCAGGGTGAAGGCCTGGAGCTCCATCCTCAGTATCAAAAAAAATTAAGCTGGGCATGGTGGCGCATGCCTGTAATCCCAGCACTTGGGAGGCTGAGGCAGGAGAATTGCTCTGAGTTGAAGGCCAGCCTGGACTGTATAGTTCAGGACTAGCCTAGAATACAGTGAGACCCTGTCTCTAGAAGGATGCACTATCCATCGCGCTACAGGACCACCTGACAACCTGTCTCAGAAAACAAAAAGAAAAAAAAATTTTAAAAATCGTAAAAGCAACAAGGATAGCAGTCACAACCAGGTGACTTTTCTGTTTTATTTTATTTTTCCAGTGCTGGGAATGAGCTATATCCCCAAAAACGACAAAAAAAAAAAAAAAAAAAAAAAAAAAACCACAAAAAATTAAAAGTTAAAATAATAGTAAAAGATAACAATGAAGATGGTAGTCACATCCCGGTGAATTTTTTGTTTTATTTTATTTTGCCAGTGCTGGGAATGAGCTATATCCCCAGCCTTGTAAGAAATTTATTTTGAACTTTATATTTTTGAGGCATTATGTACTATTTCAGTATACGTATGCATTGTATAATGCTTAACCCAGGTAGCTTTTATGTTTGTCATTCTTTTTTTTTTCTTTTTGGAGAGTAGTGAGGAACGGAAAAATAGGGAGGGAATTGAGTAAATTAATGTGGCATTTGAGAATAAGATAATGTGATTTTACTCACAGAAGACATGCAGATAAAGAAAACCCTTCAGTTGTATTCCATCATAGGGGTAAAGAGGGACTGGTGATGCTAATAAACAACAGCCTACAGGAGGAGAGCAGCCTCACAGCCAGCCAGCAGACTGGCCACTGAACCAACCACTGGACCAGCGACCGGACCAGCCATCAGACCAGCCACCAGACTGGCCACTGGACCAGCCACCAGACCAGCCACCGGACCAGCCACCGGACCAGCCACCGGACCAGCCACCGGACCAGCCACTGGTCCAGCTACCAGACCAGCCACCGGTCCAGCTACCAGACCAGCCACTGGTCCAACCACCAGACCAGCAATTGAACTAGCCACCAGACCGGCCACTGGATGGACGATTAGACCAGCCACCAGACTGTGCTGACGAGTGATGCTCCAAAGCCAACGCCAGTGTTCCCACCCTGCGAGACCCTTCCTGTCTTTTTTGTTTCTGATTTTTAAAATCCTGGGCCAAATTAAAGCTGAAAACTACGGTTAGTATTATTTCCTTCCTTTTATATTGGTTAGTATAATTCATCATATTCATGAATTATACAACTATATATTCTGAATGAAAAAAATGTTTAACACTTCAAAAATAGTTACATCCTCTTATGACCTCATTTATAAATTTACGTGAAAATTATTTTAAATTACCAAACCTATATGGTTAACATAAACTTACGCACATGCTCTACTCAACAGATGGTGGTCTGTGGCCCAGAGGGTGGGTGGCTAAGGGGGCTCACGCCAAGGTAACTCACCTTCAGAAATCATTTTCACTATATATAGGTAGCACATCAAGAGGCTTCTAATTTCATACTGATCCAACCGGTTATACTGGGATACACCACTCCTTGTAGAGCCAAGTCGGGTCTAAATACAAAGAGAGGATATTTGTAGCCATACCATGCTTTCCAGTCTCAATTCAATTGGCTATCGGCCCTATAGGGAGGGGGTAAATTCTAAACATAAATTTAAATTTTACATCACACCTCACAGGTAAAGGGGCTGAATCTTTGTGTAGTGCCTAGAAATACCACCGGAAATTACCTTGGGTTTTTATACAGATACAGCACCGAATGTTGCATATGCTTGATTCTCATATGCCTGTGTTTTAGTAGCAAATTTTAAAAATAATCACCTGTAGCTCTTACAGGAAAATAAATTTTACATAGAGGAGTTTAAGCCATGTCAAAGCATAAGAAACATTTTAAATTCTTCAATTTGAACCCATACAGTTTATTAAAATGTAACCTACAATCACTAGAGAGATGATCTATCTTAGTATGGTTAAAGATGGGATAAGATAATCAGAGTAAGGAGGGCCCAGTAATGCTTCAAAATAAGATCATTTTAAAAGTACTAATATTATTATTTAATAATTCCTCTTAAAGTGCCATAAGTTAAACTTCACAAGGCGTGACTTATTTGGGAATTTATATAAATACAGGAATAATCCACTAAAAATTTACCTTTCTTTAAAAAGTGCTTTCTGGGAATTTATATAAATACATCAATAATCCACTTAAAAACATACCTTTCTTAAAAAATAATGCTTTCAGTTGCTCTAAACTGGGGATATAGACTTAGTAAGGTAAGATTTACTCACATACAGCAAAACGCATGTGGGTTCTGATTGCTACTAGCTGTATGACTTCTAGCAAGTCATTTAACTGCTCTGGTCTTATTTGCCTTTCGTATGACAGAGTCTGTTGCCATAATTTTAAGTTGCATTACATAGGAACCTTGCTGTTTATCCAGTGGCTCAAGAAAGTAGAGTCCAGTGCTTCTCACAGGGGCTTCCCATCTAGAAGCAAGAAGCACCATGTGGGCACTTAAAAATAGAAATTAGCAAGTTCTAGAGCTACTGAACCTCACTGAGGGTGAGGTGCAGCTGGCTTTTTCTTAAGCCCTCAGGTAATTTGGAACACTGACAGTGCTATGCTCCAAGGCAGGAAAAAGCTAGTGTCAGGTGGGGGCCTGCCACAGGAATGCAGTTTCTCTATTAAGGCACAATCCCAATTTTTATTTGTAAACTGAGAGCTGGAGTTAAATTTTTACAGATTCTTCTAACTCTAATTTTATATGATTCTATGATTTTACATAGCAGTGTGGCAAACCTTTACCGATCTAAAACATGGTCTTCTTGTCTCAAGGCAGAGAGATTTCAAACTTTAAGGCTTGAAATAACTTGATGATTCTAATTAAGCTATGTCAGCATTCTGAAGCCATCAATTCCCAGACAGTTTTTTTTTTTTCCCCGCTCAAGTTACTTTCCTTATTCTATTACAAAGAAACAAAAAGCTAAATCATTCTGCCAGGAAGTGCTTGTTTTACGTGGGAAAGCACACTAGATCTTTCAAACCTGAGCCATCCCTCTCTATAACAAGTTACACTGTGCCTGAGTAAAGGAAGATTTAGAATTGGAATGCTTGAAGGTGAGTGAAGACCTCATCACCTACAAATACTTAAAGATACCCACATAAGCCAGGCATGGTGATATGCACCTCAGCTGCTTGGGAGGCTGAGGCGGGAGGAGCCTTTGTGCTCAGGAGTTCAAAACCAACCTAGGCAACATATTGAGACCCTGTCTCCGCCAATTAGTTAATCAGTCAATCAATTGATCCTCATGATTACCAAATCAAAAATATCCAATGAACAGCTGCCAGGAGAGGAAGGGACTGTTCATATAGCCAAGAATTGTGGGATGCCTTCTACAGACCCACGGGAGACTAAGACAGAAGAGACAAAGATTATAATAGCCTAGCCCATCAGCAGGGTTACTTTATATGTTTAGGTTCTTACATTTTCACCAGCATTGCCTTGATCTGGAAATCCTGATGCTCCTTCTGGGATGAGAGAACCTCTAGAATCTTCCCTCTTAATTCCATGTCCATTTTGAAAAGACCCATAAGCTGGGGGGTGGGGGTGGAAGCCAAGTTCTTATTAGCAACAGGAAAAATTGTCAAAAGTGATTTAAAAATAAGTGCTAGAGGCTGAGGATGTAGCTTGGTGACAGAGTGCCTGCTTAGTAGGCATAAGGCCCTGGGTTCTATCCCAGACACCACGAAAAAAAAAAAAAAAGTACGAGATTATTTTAACTAAAGACATACGGAACAGATCTTTTCATTTAAAATGTCTAGTTTATCTGTAAGACTCAAGTAAATATTAAGCAGCTTTTTAGCTCTCAAAACATTTTGCTATATATGAAACTATAAGCAGTTCCTTAATGTCATAAAATAAAGCCACATTACTCAAGAGACAACTTTATAGATAAAAAAAAAAAATACTTAAGCTCAGAAAAGGAAGGTGCCTTGCCCCAAACTGGTAACAGATAAGATAGGAAACTAGTGTTTTTCTCAGGAGCTTCTATTTTTTCAGGGTATAGAGTTATGTTTTTTCCCATTTTATTGATATGTATAGGTGCAATACATTATGTTTACATTCATCTTAAGTATTTTGTGTATGAACATATCGTGGCAAAATTCCAAATCCTTTCCGTCTCCCTTTTCAGCCCTTCCACCATCATGCTCCGTGAAATGAGTCAGAAGAAGCTTAAATATCAAATAGTCTCTCTAATATGTGAAACCAAGATCACAGTTACTTCATAGAACTAATAATAGAGTTAAGTTTTAAACAAACTTAAAGACTAGGTAACGAAATGTGGCTGCAAGTGTAAGTCAGATTTTAATTATGCTTTAACAGCCCCCATGTTATCACAGTTTTATTATGAAATATTTTAACAATTCAGAGAAGTACAGGGGACATTTCTAAATACTCCTGTAATCTTTAAAGGACTTAATTACCGGCGTCTCTGTCAGAGCTCAGACTCCCTCTATTTGTAGGCGAGGTGAAACCACATGGAAACTCATCCCTGGATCCCTGTAACAGAATGTGATACCTGTGTCATTTACACCAATTTGTACACTGAGAAATCTGAATTAACAGATTACAATGGTAGCCTGATACTAAGCAAAGCTCACCAGGAATGTCTAAATCAGGCACATAATACTTAGGTGACTGTCTTTAAAAATGACCAGTCATAGTTGGCCGCAACCAGTCTAACCTAAACCTGGTTCAGTTTTCTTCCTTGGAAACACAGACAATCGTAAAAGTAGGAGTGTGACCAGAAACCCTAGGTGAAGTTGTACTGGAAAAGAAAGACAGTGAAATTTTCCCAAGTAGCACTGTTACATATATGTGTGATGGACATAAGCATAGTGTGTGAAGAATGACCACCCTGACACCCCGGCATGTGATGCAACATCCACATGCAGCTGAGAGGACCGAGTGCCACAGGTAAACTAAAAAGCAGCTTCTCAGGAGTCTCCAGAGGGAGCATTTCATAGGCAACACTTTCTGAGTAAGTTGTAAAGGATACAGATTAACCTCCACCCAACAATAGGGTACAGTTGCTCAAAGTGCAAAGGTGATATGGAAGGGGGGAGGGGTTAACTGTTCTCCTAGGAAGACTATAAAGTCACCAGTTCTGACACATTTTTAATTGGGCCACTGGAGAGTATCACCCTGAGGAAAGATGCCTGAGAAAGTAAAGAGTTTAGAATGCCAGATAAGAAGCTAGAGACATCTGATCTGAAGAAAAAATTGGAAGGCACATGTCGAATGGGTGTCGGGGATATCTGTCTCTTGGGCAAAACTAGGATGAGTGGGCACAAGCCCTTTCAGGTCGTATGTAAGAAGGAATGTGTTAGCTATTATAATGACAAAAGGTTGTTTTGCCAAATGAGAGACTGAGCACCTCCAAAGATTTTAAGGGGAATAAAAGAAAGAGCAGGACTGGTGGAATGGCACAGCGGTTAAAGCGCTTGCTTAGCAAGTCCAACACCCTGAGTTCAATTCCCTAGCACCACATAAAGCTCGCTATAGTAGCGCGCACCTGTAATCCCAGCACTCAGGAGGCTGAGGCAGGAAGATTGCTGTGAGCCCAAGGCCAACCTGGGCTATGTAGTGAGTTCAGGACCAGCCTGGGCTACAGAGTGCGACCCTGTCTCAGAAATAAATAAATATAAATAAATAAAAGAGCAGGCCAGCCTGGGATACATAGTGAGTTCAGGAGCAGCCTGGGGTACAGAGGGATAACCTGTCTCAAAAATAAATAAATAAGTAAATAAATAAAAGAGCAGCCCGATTGTAATGAGCTAGGAGGATCCACTAAGAAGCACTGAAGGGAGGCCACCTGGAGCGAGGAGAATCAAGGGAAGGTAGCTCGGTCCTCGCCTAGTATTCTGCAAGTGAAGAATCCTTTGTCCAGTTTTCAATTTGGATACATGTAACAAGGCATATTAACAGCACCAGATCTTAGGAAGAAAGCACTGGGTCGAGGGATCCATGGTCCTCTCTTGGACCTTATTATTCACAGTAGCGGCCTCGGGCTGGATGCAGCCCAAAGCTTGTTAGAAATGGAGAGCATGGTGGCTCCCACCTGCGATTCAAACACTCTGGGAGGCTGAGGCAGGAGGAGCACAAGTTCAGTTCAACTTGGGCAACTTAGCCGCTTAGTGAGACTGTCTGTAAATAAAATAAAGAAATAAATACATAAGGCTGGTGATTTGGCTTAATACAGAGGCTTGAGGTTCAACCCCCACTACTGCCAAAAAAAGAAAGTAAAAGGAGAGAGAAAGAGAAACTAGGCCCTTCTGGCGACCTATTAAACCAGAATTTGTGTTTTAGCAAATGCTCCAGGTGATTCATACACACAGGTAAGTGTAATAATGGAAATCAAATTGGATTCTTTAAGATTGAGCCCATGGAGTGTGTGATGCCAGTTCCAAATACATTCAGTAAAACAGAATAAACTCTAGCAAAAAACCTAAGTACTTACAGAATTAGGCATGGCTGCACACGAATACAAAGTATCTCGGCCTGCTAATCTCTGTATATTTTCCAAAAGCAGTCCAACAAATGGCAGGTACAATTGTGCTATTTTGGCCTGTTGATTCTGAAAAATAATTACCACAGCTTAGTAGAAATATAACATATATACATACATACATACATACATATATATATATATATATACATACATACATACATATATATATATATGCTACAAACAGAATTATCTCTATATCAGTTTAAAAACTAAAAGTGGGATAACATTCACAACAAATTGGTGAAGCATGGATCTGTTTACACTCAGACTCTCAAAACTAATTACTCCAGAACTTTGTGAGCATTTGGATTTACACAGAATACAGACTCAAAGTACATCCACAAGACATAACTGCATAAAGTAAAAGGTTGTTTTAAATAGTAGTCAAACTATTAAGCGGACAGTATTAGTCTTGTTCTTTGACTCCAGTGAGGACCGAACTCCCTAAGAGCAGAGACTACATCTGTCTTGTTAGCCACCTTCTCCCCAGGGCTTGGGGACACAGCACACAGGCAATACACACTACTGAATGAATAAATGGAAAAGTGAAAGAATGGGCAATTTCTGTAATCATTCAAGAAACACTTTTTGCTCTGATTAAAGTTCTAATTAATAACTGGTACCATCAGTCAATTATAAGATTTGGGAGATTGATATAAATAAGTAAAGCTGGCCACTAATTCCCTTAACTAAGATTTATTGCTTTTTTGAGCTACAGATCAGAGCAAACACTCAGATGAGGGAACACCATGGCTGCAACAGCACAAAAGCTTTCCTCTGTATTTCACTATATTGTGAAGTTTGTCAAAAGACTAGACAAGTTCTCTGGGGCAAGATGATCAGCCTATAGCATGAGGAAGATTAATAGTACCTTGCTGTTTTTGTTCACACTTATTCTTGAGGTTGAATTTTTGTCTTCATATTCAGTAGGCTATTTGTACTTTCTTCTTTTGTAAATTTGAATAACCTTTCTTAATGGACTTACTGCTGACATAGCAGGCAACCATAATTGACTGTCACCAAAATATTCGGATTCCTGGGCTGCTTCAGATGGTCCCGACACATAAACAGGTTTGAGAATCACTAATTTACGTAATATGCTACCTAATGCATGAACGACCCTTACATGAATCCCTGACAGTGACTTGTTTGTAAAACTCATTAAAAATCCAGCCCTCTTGTGGATTCTGCTACAAAGAACCTTTAATTGCAACATAATCCTTGTAAGTTCTGTCTCCTAGGTATAGTTCTGCCCTTTGACACCAGAAAGAACACCTACTTCTACTTCTACATGGTAACTCAGTTCAAATGTTTGGAAACAGTGACCATGAATCATCTTAATTCATTCCCAGCAAGGCTAAATAGCTCTCACTATTTTCCTTTTTTCCCAAGGCTTTGTTTCCAAGATTTTTCACCATTGCCGACTGTACTTTCTTGAGGAAATTCTCTAATTTTTCAATGCCCACCCCCCTTGAGATTTGAGTGGCAGTACAGGTAGAGGAAGAGTACAGATTTGGAACTGGACCTGAATGGAGACCACTCTCCCACTGCTGGCTGTTTGCTTTCGGGTCAGGTCACTTAACCAGTTTCTTCTTTGGTAAAACAAGGATGATGATAATTATACCAGTTCATGTGCAGTATTTGACAAATGTGAACAGCATATGGAAAGCCCTTCATAAAATTTAGCTGCCATTACTAATTGCAGTTTATAGATAGGAGTCCAATTTAGTTCTAATAGTGAGTAATCTGTAAATTAAGAGATACTCTCTCAGGTGGACCTTGATGTCACTGACTGGGTGACACAGCTTTCCATTTCAAGCTTTCCCATAATTTAATTTATTATCTCAAACACAGAATGGGAATACTGTTGAACTTATTTACACATAACAATAGCTCTCTCAGTGTGTGCATGCATGTATACATACTGTTCTCTAAATTTATAGTTTAGAATGTCCACTTTTGTGATGTAAATTATGTAAATTCTACCACTATTTAACACACTGATAATCCCTCATTTTCATACAATTTCATCTGAACAGACAGTGGAGAAAAACACTATTTCCTGCATCAGAGAGGGGAAATTCATTTTTTATTCTTCCTGTGAATAATTTAAAACCACAGGTAAACACACATTCCTCCACGTTGTATGAGATCTTCTTCCCCACCACTCCCTACCAGGGGCAGTTAAACAGAATCCAGTGATACCTGACGTGATTGGAAGCTCAAATGAACTTGGTTGGATTGGATGACTTTCACCTTACAGTCAATCAATATTAGTACTCACAATAAAGAAAATGGCACATTATACCAAATGAGCATGGATTATTATAGCTACAAGGACAAAAACAGAAGCCGTGCAAGCAATAAATACATCTTAAAACTAAGAAGTTGATCCACTTTAGGACAGAATTACATAAAAAAGTTAGCAATCAGCTAAGCAAAAAGTATCAGTAATTAAAAATGTAAGTGGGTGGCACTCACTGGCAGGCATTTTCTAAAGGGCAAGTGGGAGTTCTGTAGACAAAAAAGAAAACCCATCTCCAAGTCAGAGTTCCAGAAAAATTGCAATAATAAATTACATCATAATTTGTTTATATTCAAATGCAAAAGGGCAGGTTACTAGTTTATAAAATCAGTTTCCTTGAGCTATTTAATACTGGCGAAGTAAGTGAGTTTGTTGCAGCTCCATACTGTCTGCAGGACTTTTCGTCAGGGTCATAAATTTAATGTCAATAAGACAATGGTCAAAGCAAGTGCTCTGCAAGTACAAAGCCCTGAGTTTGATTCCCCAGCACCACATAAAGCCAAGCATGGTGGCACACGCCTGTAATCCCAGCACTTAGGAGGCTGAGGCAGGAGAACTGCCGTGATTCCAAGGCTAGCCTGGGCTACGTAGTGAGTTCAGGACCAGCTTGGGCTACAGAATGAGACCCTGTCTCAAAAAATATGAAGCTTTTGAATGAAAACGGGGCCACCTTGAGTCAATACTGCTCAGTGAAATGGACCAAACGCAAAAGACTATCTATACACTGGTGCCTGTCTTATGAAATTCACAATAATAATGGCATACCAAGGCCCCAATATGAGTAACAGGGTAGAAAGACGTGGTCAGCTAGGAAAGGGGTGAACCTCTGAAAAAGGGGGAAATAGATAATCACTGATTCCCCAAAACCCATATCTCTAATGTGTTGCAGAATTTAGAATTCATGTACATATAAATTTAAAAAATAATAATAAATAAAATTGTAAGATATTAGTTACCTAAAAAAAATTTTTAAATGGAGTAGGAGGGCCAAAAAGGGGAAGGAGAAGGATTGTAATATTAATGTGACATGTATGTGCACAAAATACCCAGGCTCAACATAACCATTATGCATCTCATATAAACACTAACAAAATGAGGGAAAAAAGGGCTCATAGGGAGGTAGTGTAGCTCAGGAGTAGAACATTTACTTAGCATGTACAAGATTCTGGACTTGATCCCTAGCACCAGCAGAAAAAATGATTTGCATATATATGCTACAGGTGCAAGAAAGAGCAACCGTCACTGTGGCCTATCTCTGACACATAGGCAATGTGTACTGTATGAAAGGGTTACAGCCACACCTACAGATACTGATAGTGATGCAACATCATGACATTTATTTTCAGTAAGAAGAAAGACTTCATTTTACCTATTTTATTTTATTTCATTTCATTGAGACAGAGTCCATGCTGGTCCTGAACTCACTATTAGCTCAGGCTGGCCTCGAGCTCATGGCAATCCTCCTGACTCAGCCTCCTATGTTCTGGCGATTATAAGCCTGGCTTATGTGGCACTACGGAATCAAACCCAGGGCCATGAGCTTGTTAGGCAATTGCTCTAACCAATGTGCTATTCCTCCAACTCCCTACTTTATATATGATATATTTTCCATTCCTCATTAGCCACTTAATGAGAAAAATTTATTTATGAATATATACTTAAGAATATATAGTCGACAGACTATGAATGGCTAAAACCCTGTATTTTTTTAAAAAATCATAAATAATTTAAATAACAAATCATGAAAATGTTATGTTGTTCTTTAAGATTTGAGGGATTGGGTACAAACAGCACAGTGGTAGAGTATGTGTTTTGTAGGCCCTGGGTTCAATCACCAGAAAAAAAAATTTATATATAAATATATATATATATATGTTGAGTGACCAGTCTCTTTCCTCTACATTTACCTGAACAGTATTTTTTAAAAACCTAATAACTTGACTAGAAACCAAATTCATTACTAAAAACACCCATTAAATCTCATATTATGCTTCTTATGGTAAACTTTATCCTGAATGAAAACTCTTTTTAGAATTTTACTAATGTGATACTGAGGACAGTATGGACATCCTTACCTTGTGCTGGTATCTAGTATCAAATGCATGTTTTATTAAAAGATTCTTTATGACAGATATAGCTGTATATCTGATCTCATAATTGTCTTGAAGAGCAATGGAAGTTTCCCTCAAAAGTAGGCCAACCAAGAAGTGATGTTTGCAATACTCATCTGATAAACTGTATTCAAGATTTGAATCTGCAGCACAATAAAATTTGGAATTCTTTTATAAAAATATTCAAACAATCACAGTTAAAAGATTGCAATTATTTAATAATACATGATCATGCTAGCAAGAACTAGAACTTTTGTTATTAATTAATCTGAGCGCAATTCTTTTATCACATAGAATGAGCATGCAAAATCATAAAAATAGGAACAATCCTAATTGGGGCTCACAGTTTTAATGATAACTTCAGTAATCAAAGAAGTCTCTATATTCTTTTGACTTCAACCTCAGAAATTTTAGAACAGACCTAGCATGAAATGATTCAATATTTGGCAGTGTTTTAACACATTTCCTTGTATCTGAAGAAATTGCATTACAAATATAAACTTGAATGATTCTATGCAGCTATGCTTGATTTACTTAACCAAGCAGGAAAAGAAAGCCAGACAAGTGAATCACGCTAGTAGTATTATGTGTTGATTGCTCAGGAATGATTACATATTGGCCTGAATGTACACACAAGTTATGAGGTCAACAAGAAAAACACCCTTATCACACTCCAGTTCATCATCACATAGATACAAATATTTAATTTCATCAAATCACCACTTCAAATTATGTCTTCCATACTTCTTTGGGATCTTTAGTCTGTTTTATATCCCAGATATTAATATCATGGTTGGGACTTGTTAACAACTCCATGGGGACTGAAATTAAGTTTAATGATTCCTATAGTAGATTTCTACTGTCTTTATTTCCTTCTCCCTACCATTAGTTAGTTAGGCCAGAAAGCTGAAGGCCATACCTTCAATTTAGTTCTTTGCCTCTTTGATACAATGCAGTGTATCCAGTCATGATTTAATATATGCTGCCAGTAATTCAGTTTAATCCTAATCATCTGTCCACCCCCCTTATCCCTATCTTCTTTGCAGCTATGTGAGTGATGCATGCTCACAATCTAAGGATGTGATCAGATGGAGTTGCTGGGACTTTAAAATATTTTTTCTTCATTTTCACTGGCCACAGTTCTATCAATAATATCACCTTTCCTGAGCAGATGCTTCCCTAAAGACCAAGGTAGATAATTTTCATCCTGCATCATACATAGTCTTCAGTGAATTCCAATCACTTTCTATGCACAAGGGCCAGTACTGGGTAGATGTTGCAAATGGTAATTAATCCATTTTTTTTTACTTTAGTGATTTTAATAAATCCAATCAGATATTTTCAGCCACATCTTCAAAACTAAGTGGCCAAATAACCATTGAAGAGCAGAGAGAAAGAGGCAAGCCTGGGAGAGGGGACATATACTTAGACAACAGATATCCTCATCCTACCCCTTGTCCCCAAGCTGGCTTATTATCAGGGACTTGTTTTCTAGGGGTTCCTATTTTAAAGTTGATTTCTCTTGCAACATTCAAGCTTATTTTAAAGGTACACAAGTATACTGCCTTTAGATTTTTCTGGGTATGACAACCACAGGCTCATTTTTGGCTATGGAGGATTTGAAAAGCAAACAAAGGCCCCATCCATCTTAGCCGTTCATCAAGCAATTGTGTTTTGAGAGTGAACCGAGTTAAACCTACCTACTGAAGTCAAACGGTCCACCGCAAATGAAAAAAAATCTAATTAATATATGAAAAGAAAAGGGACAAATAAAAAACATAGCAACATAAGAATAGTGCTACACAACAAAGCATTCAATAAAACTAGCAATGGAGATTAAAACTGAAAGCATTGCATAAACTTAGTACATACATGTTACCATCTTACTTTGTTCTTTTATTTTTGATGTTTTCAACAGAAATGCATTTATATGTTTTTTCTTCATTCAGTCTGAAATAAGATTCTAAACAATATTACTGAGAACAAGTATACTAGCATCTGACATTTGTGTTTAAACAACAACCTACATAACACATTTGATTTCTTCATACTCTGAATATTGTCACTGACATTACGAAGGAAATGCAGAATACCATTAGTGGACCTATCTTCAGATAGTAACAATTCTGAGGTCAGTTTCAAGTTCACTGGATTAACTAGAAAACATTATACTACACTAGCACTAAAAAAAAAATGGCAAAACCAACTTCAAATGATGGAAAATGCAACTACATACCTTGAACTCGCTGTAGTTTGGGTTTGGCAAATGCCATTGGCAAGTTCAGAGGAATATAATGCTCATGATTGCAAATTGTTTGTAGAAATTCAAATTTGTATTCAGCTAGAACCTAAATGGAGAGAAATTGTACATTAACTCATCTTCAGTAGGCATTTGCTATTATGAAAATCTAATACAGGACATTAGTTTTCAAAATAGAAGTGCTTGGTATTCTAAATATAACTTGAGATGTGGCCTGTTTCAGAAAGAGTTAGCACAGCAGACTTGAGACTGCTGTCTTTAAAAAGTCCTGTTGGGTCCCACCTGCACCTGGAGTCCACAGGACTGGGCTTCCTTGGGCCCCACTCTTGCTGTGCGCCAGAGGCATCCAGGTAGCCATGCCCAGACCCCTGCCTGCACCCCGGAGTCAATGTTGAACCTAATCTCCATCCATCACTGCTGTGCACAGGAGGCATCCAGGTAGCTGTGATTAGACCCCTTCCTGCACCTCAAAGGCTGTGGGACTGGGCCTATGTGGCACCCATTGTTGCTGCATGCCAGAAGCAACCAGGTAACCACACCCAGAAACACACCTGCACCCCAGAGTCCAAGTAACCAGGCATTCTCAGCACTTGTCATCGCTGCACACCAGAGGCATCCAGGTAGCTGCAACCCAGACCATGGCCTGCACCTTGGGAGTCCCCACTGTTGAGACTAATTGCCATCTATCACTGTTACGAGTCAGAGGCTTCCATGCAGCCATGCTCAGACCCATGCTTGCACCTTGGAGCTCATGCTACGGGGCCTACTTGGCACCTGTTGCTGCTGCTGCACATCAGAGGCACCCAGGAGGCATCCAGGTAGCCACACAGACCCCCACCTGTACCTCAGTGCCCAGAGCCCGTGAAAATGGGCCTAATAAGCACCCATGGCTGCTGCACCCCAGAGGCATCCAGGTAGACGCTCCCAGACTCACGACTGTACCTCAGAGGAGAGCTCACACAACTGGGCCTATTCGGTACCCATCACTGCTATGAGCTCGAGGCACCCAGGAGACATCCAAGAAGCTGCACCCAGACCCCCGTTTGCACCTCAGATCATGTGCAACTCGGCCCAACTGCCACCTGTCACTGCTGTGCACCACAGGAACCCAGGCAGCTGCACCCAGACCCCACATGTACCTGGGAGTCAGCACTGCCGGGCCTAATTGCCATCTATCACTGCTGCACACCAGAAGCATCCAGGTAGCCATACCCAGACCTAGCCTGCACCTTAGAGACCACATGGCTGGGCCTAATGGGCACCCATTGCTACCACATGCTGGAGGCACCCGAATGGCCTACAGAGGGAGCACCCACTAGAAGCCATCAGAACCAGCTGAAAACAACACTCAGCACTTCAAAAAATTCTCCAGGAGTAGTGAATGGTTAGAAAGCTATCAGACTAAAAGATCCAGTGTCCAGAGTGTGCTTCACATAAAATACACAGAGGTACCCCTGCTGTGTACTCTCCATCCACACAATTCACAACCCTGCAGAATCCAACTAACACCAAGAGGGTGCCAGCGCTGACGGCTTCATCCACAGTGGATAAACCTTTCTAAGCTGGACCAAGCAGCAACTGTCAGGCCTGAAATTAAGAAGTAGGTGTCCTGTACTGAGGATCCCACCTCAGCAACACAGTCAGCATATAACACATCCAAAGAGCAACACCCTCCACTTCCAGAATACAGAGATCACTTAAAGGGTCATGACAGGAAGCCAAAGGAACACTCAAGAGCAAGATGAGAAAACAAGGGGGCAAGATGCCACACAACCCCCCACCCCAACTCACCAAAGGAAACCCAGATAGAATCAGAAGATCCAAATTTCTAAACTTTGAAAAAAATTGTTTAACATGCTAGAAGAATACAAGGCAGACTTAGACAACAAACTACCCAAGATACTTAAAGAATTTTAAAAATATTTAGCTAAAGAAATTAAGGAGGAAACAAATGCAAAACTAAAAGAGCTACAGAAGTCACTACAGGAAATAAATGACAAATTCACTAAAAAACTCCAAAAATATGAAAGGATAAAAGAGCATCAGAAGATGAAAACCTCCATGGAAAGTCTAGGGAATAGAATGACACAAAATGAGGAGAGAACTTCTCATTTAGAGGACAAGAATGAAATCATGATCCATACTATTAACCACTATGAAATAATTCAACACCAACAAAGAAACGGAATACAAGAGATCATAGAAGACTTAAAATAAAATTAATCTCAGAATAGCAGTAATATAAGAAAAAGTGGAAATTCATACTAAAGGACTAAGAAATCTATTCACTGAAGTTATAAGAGAAAACTTCCCATACCATGAAAGTGAAATAGACATGCAAGTGAGAGAGGCATATCGTATACTCATTAGATATGACCAAAACTGAAACTTCCCTACATATATTATAATAAAACTCATTGAAATACAAAGCAAAGAGAGAATTCTAAAACCTGTAAGAGAATAAAAAGCAAGTTATATATCAAGACAAACCTATCAGGGTAACAGCAGACTTCTTAACACAAATTCTAAGGGTCAGAAGAGCCTAGAGTGAAGTTCTCAAAGTCCTAAAAGATACTATCAACCAAAACTTCTCTACCCAGCAAAAATATCATTTAAAATTGACAAAAAAAAAAAACCTTTCACTCCCTTGAAGAAATTTATGACAACCAAACCAGTACTACAAAGAATTCTCAAAGGTCTGCTGGATAGGGAAACAGGAAACAACCACAACAAAGAAGACAGTGGAAAGAGAAAGAACATCTAAAAAAATAAATAAAAGAATTCAATATTCACAGGTACCTAAGACTCATATATCCATTATAACCCTAAAAGTTAATGGCCTCAACTCACCAATCAAAAGACATAGATTGGCTAATTGGATTAAAAAATATAATACAAACATATATTGTTTGCAAGAGACACATTTCAAACATGGAGATAAACACAGACTCAAAGTGAAGGTCTGGAGTTCTATATTCCACTCAGCTGGGGAACAACAACAACAAAAACAGGAGTAGCAATACTCTTTGCTGAGAATGTGGACTTTAAGCCAAAATTAGTCAAAAAAGACAAAGAAGGTCATTTCATCCTTGTAAAGGGAAAAATCCAGCAAGATGAACTGACAATCATAAACATTCATGCCCTGAACAATAAAGCACTCAACTACGTAAAACAAAAGCTACTGGACTTCAAAAAAACAGATTAACTCCAACTTTTAATAGTGGAGGACTTTAATATTCCTCTCTCCCAAGAACATAAGTCAACTGAACACAAAATTAACAAAGACATAGCAGATCTGAAGTATATCATAGAAGAAATGGATCTGACAAGCACATACAGGGTTTTGTTTCAGCAACAGCACAACACACATTCTTCTCAGTCACCATGGAACATTCTCCAAAAGAGACCACATTCTAGGCCACAAAACAAGCTTAAACAGGTACAAGAAAACTGATATAATCTTATGTACCCTGTCAGATCACAGTGGAATAAACAATTGCAACACAAAAGATACCACTCAAACAAATAGAGACTGAACAGTACTCTTCTAAATAAACATTGTGTTACAGAAGAAATCAAGGAAGAAATAAAAAAGTTCATGGAAACAAGCAACAATGGAAATACATCACAATGCAACCTCTGGGACATAATTAAGGCGGTGTTAAGAGGGAAATTCATTAAAAAGAACTGAGCAAGCCCAAATAAAAAATCCAACCTTACAACTGAGGGCCCTAATAAGACAAGAACACAAGCCAGCCGCAAAGCTAACAGAAGGAAAGAAATTATAAAGATCAGAGCAGAAATTAATGAAATAGAAACTAAAAAGCAATAGAAAAATAAATTAAACAAAAAGTTGTTTTTTTCAAAAGACAAACAAGATTGATAAACTCCTTGCTAAACTCTCTCTCTCTCACACACACATACAAAGACATTAGAAAACCTACATCAAAAAATTAAGAATGGACAAGATGAAATCACAACAGGTATCACAGAAATCCAAAGGTTTATAAGAAGTCAGTTTGAAAATTTATATCCCAATAAATTAAAATACCTACAAGAAATGGAAGAGTTCTTAAACACATACCCACCACCAAAACTGAAAAAAGAAGATATTAAACATCTGAATAGGCCAGTATCCACCTATGAAATCAAAGAAGTAATAAAAACATTTCCAACCAAGCAACAAGAGCCCAGGACCTGACGGATTCCCAGCAGAATTCTATAAAAATTCAGGGAAGATCAAAAAGATAGTAACTGTCAACACCAATGCTCACCAAACTTTTTCAATAAACTGAAAAGGAAAGAAAATTGCCCAAATCATTGCTCGAAGCAAGCATAATTCTAATTCCATAATCAGACAAAGACCCAACTGAAAAAGAAAACTAAAGGCCAATATCTCTAATGCTTAGACGCAAGAATACTCAATAAAATCCTTGTCAACTGAATGCAACAAATCATAAAGAAGATTATACACCATGAACAAGTAGGCTTCATCCCAAACATGCAGGGATGGTTCAACATATGCAAATAAATAAATGTAATAGATAAAAATCATATATTTATCTCAATAGATGCAGAAAAAACATTTCACAGAATCCAACACCTATTTATGATAAAGACTCTGAAGAAAATAAGAACGGAGAACCCTACCTCAATATGAGCCAAGCTATTTACAACAACCCCACTGCCAATATAGTCCTAAATTGAGAAAGATTGAAAATATTCACACTAAATTTAGGAACAAGACAAGGATGTCCACTGTCACTTCTACTATTCAACACAGTGCTGGGAATTTTGGCAAGAGTCATCAGGCAAGACAAAGGGATAAAAAGAATACAAATTGGAAGGGACTAGGTAAAGATATTCCTACTTGAAGCTGTCATGATACTCTACATAGAAGACCCAAGAAATTCTACCCAAAGACTCTTAGAGCAAATAAATTTAGCAAAGTAGCAGGTCACAAAATCAACATTCACAGATCAATAGTATTCTTATATACTAAGAATAAATCCAAAGAGAAAGAAATCATGAAAATAATCTCCTTCACAATAGTAGCAAAAATTTAAAAACTTAGGGAAAAAACTCACCAAAGGGGTGTAAGACCTATGCAAAGAAAACTACAAAACCCTAAAGAAAGAGACTGAAAAGACCTTCAGAAAATGAAAAGACGTCCCAAGTTCCTGGATAGGAAGAACGAATATTGTCAAAATGGCCACACTCCCATAGCTATTATACAGATTCAATGTAATACCAATCAAAATACCAACTACATTCTTCACAGAATTAGAAGAAACAACCTTAAAATTTATATGGAATCAGAAAAGACCCAGAATCTCTAAAGCAATTCATTAAATAACAAGGGCAAAGCTGGTGGAATCACAATCCCAGACTTCAAAAAATACTACAAAGCAACAGTGATTAAATCTACATAGTACTGGTATAAACAGACAGGAGAAGCAGTGGAACACAATTGAGGATACCGAAACAAATCCAAGCACCCTTAGTCACCTGATGTTTGACTAAGGGGCCAAAACAATCCCCTGGAGAAAAGACAGCACCTTCAACAAATAGTGCTGGGAAAACTGGATCTCCATAAACAGGAGAATGAAATTAGACCCATATCTGTCACCACATACTAAAATCAGATCAAAATGGATTAAAGAACTGGACATCAAAACAGAAACACTAAACCTACTGGAAGACAAAGTAGGTAAAGCCCTAGAAGACACAGAGACAGGAAAGGATTTTCTGAACAGATCACCAACTGCACCAAAAAAAAAAAAAAAAAAAGCAAGATTCAACCAATGGGACTACATTAAACTAAAAAGCTTTTTCAGAGCAAAAGAAATAATAATGAAGTGAAGAGACAACCCACAGAGTGGGAAATGATATTCAGAGGAACAGTTCAGGCCAAGTATTAATATGTAGAATATACAAAGAACTCAAAAACATAAAACTTCCTAAAATAAATGATCCCATAAAGAAGTGGGCAGCTGAAATGAAAAGAAGCTTCTCAGAAGAAAAATTACTAATGGCAAACAAGCACATGAAAAAGTGTCCATCATCACTGGCCATCAGAGAAATGCAAAGAAAAACAATGTTGGGGTTTCACCTCACCCCAGTGAGAACGGCCCACATCACGCATTCATAAAACAATAGTTGTTGGCAAGGCTGAGGGAAAAATGAGCTGTTCTCCACTGCTGGTGGGAGTGCAAGCTGGTACAACCATTATGGATAGCAGCCTGGAGAGTCATGAGAAAGCTGAGAATAGGCATTCCATTTGATCCAGCTACTACTCTACTGGGCATTTTTCCCAAAAGAAATAAAGTCAACATACCAATAAGACTCGTGCATATCCACATTTATGGCAACACACTTCATAGTAGCCAAATCCTGAAAACAACCTACCTGTCCATCCATAGAGGAATGGTTAAAGAAGATGTGGTACCTATACACAATGGAATACTATGCAGCCATAAAGAAAGACAGCTATGAAGTTTTTGAACAAAAAAGGGGCCACCTTGAGTCAATAATGCTTAGTGAAATGGACCAAATACAAAAGACTGACTATAAATAGGTGTCCCTCTTTTGAAATCCACAAAAATGATGGTATAAAAAGGCCTCAACATGAGTGACAGGATAGAAAGAGGGCAACGGTCACCTAGGAAAGGGGTGAACCTCTGAAAAACAGGCGGGCAGAGATGTTCACTGATTCCCCAAACGCCATGTCTCTAATGTGTTATAGGATTTGGAATTTATTCATGAACAAAAAAATTAGGCAAGACAATAGTTAAAATTGCATACATAATAAAATTTTAAATTTCTGAATTACATACCCTTCAATGTACTAAAGTCAGAAATTCGTTTGAATTTTTCTTAATTATTGTATACGTTTTGACTTGCTTGCTTTAAGTTATTGCTGCCTTCTTCATGTTCAATATTTTGCAAATTGTAACTTTCAAATAATAATGCATAATTTCAAATTTAAAAAGTCGTGTTAGAGGGCTGGGGACACAGTTCAGTGGTTCCAATGCTTGCCTAGCGTGCGCAAGGCCCTGGGTTTGATTTCCCAGCATCACATAAAAATTAGTTGTGCGTGATGGTACACACTTCTAATCCCAGCACTCTTGGGAGACTGAAGCAGGAGGATTGCTGTGAATTTAAGGCCAGCTGAGGCTACATAGTGAGTTCAAAACCAACCTGGAATACAGAGATGCTGTCTCAAAAAAAAAAATCCTGTTGGAAGGTAACATGTGTTGGCATGTGCAAAACTGGATGCTGACATGTTCTCTACTTGATAAAGTTGCACTTTCAGTAGCAACTTGCTTACGCTATTTATACAAACAGTGTGATTCGTGACATACACCTATTCTACTTTCCTTTCTCAGAGTCTGGAATTCTGACAGTCCCAAATACATGCCTAGGCCCCCAATAAAACCTCTACATTCTGAGTCTCAAGTTAGATTCCCCAAAAAGGAACAGTTCACATATGTGGCTGCCTTTTCCATGCAAGAGGGACATGTGCCTGAGCTCAGGACCCTGCGTCGGGGCAGGCACAGACTCTACTGGGTACCTTTGTCCTTTACGGATCTAGCTCAATATTTTTATCATGACATTCTCGTAAGTCCTAGTCAGGAATACCACTGTGTTGGTATGTTGTATGTTGAGTCCTGCTAGTGACTTCCTGAACATAAGAGTCATCTGAGGGGCCCTAAAAACACTATCCAATATTCTTTGCTTTGAGGTACACTGATACTCAAAGTATCTAAATGAAAAGACGATTTCCAAATCCTCCAGAAGAGAAGGTCACCCAGGGTCTCGTGCTCTAAGGACAACATCCACTACAAGTATGTCCCTGTAACTTACCTTAGGATCTTTGGGGCTGAATCCAGATATATAGTCATTTATCAAATTAAAAACGAATCCTCTATCCATTAGCGTCAAACAGCGCTGCAGAAACGAAAACAAAATCATTCATTACTTATAAAATTCGAAATCTGCCAAGTACAGCTTTACAATAAAAATCTTATTCTATACTTAGGGAATGCTGTTTTTCTTTTCTTTTTCTTTCTTTCTTTTTAAAAAAATAATAGACCTAAAGGGAAAAGACAAATGGCAAAGTGACTTGCCATTAGAACTGAGACTCAAGGGCCCTAACTGTACAATTTTCAAAACGTGGAGGAACTGTTATGTTTGAAATAATATATTACATTGTAGAAAAATATGCAATTGAACAATACATAATTTTTACCCTTGTGCAACAGTAAAGACAATTAACCAAAACACATCGTGGTAAGAAGTGCCGTAGAACCCTGTAAAGGACAGGTGTCGCATAGGAAGCCTGGGGGAGAGCTGAACCTAAGGGATGGGTGAACTCTGTCGGGTAGACTGTTCATCTCATCCATCGTCCTGACCTTGGTCTTTTCCCCACTTTACCAATCATACTAACAATAAAATGATTCTCAAAAAAGTTTCCTGGTGTCTCTCCATTGCATATGTATCCAACCTCAATTCTGTAGCCTAACACTTCTCTATTTGGTGCCAGATGGCCTTTCCCAGCTTTCCCCCCACGCATCTTAAAACCCCTGCATATGATTCCTGAATGCGCATACCTCATCTTGCTCTGGGACCCCCCAGCTCCAACACCCTCTGGAACTCTGGCCTATGTTTCTTATCTCTGCCCACGCACCTGGTCACAATCCCTCCCTTTCTTGTTTATCTGGAGTATTTTATTATTTTCTGTATTACAGCTACCGCCTTATCTTGTACCTGTTCTTAAATGTGACTTGCTGAGCGATCCTCTCACATTTTTTGAATCCCCGCATAGAAGAAAGGTAAAGGTTTGCACATTTGAATTAGTATATACTGCTACTAAACCAGTGGGGTTCTAAGATTTTAGATATCGGATAATCCCATTTCTGTTTTACTTAATATCTTTCTTCTTTTTTTCTCTCTTTTTTTCCTTTTTACTGTAAAAAACACTTGTGGTAGTGGGTAAAGTGGCACATGCCTATAACCTCAGCACATTGGGATGCTGGAGGAGGGTCATGAGTTCTAGCAACTTAGTGACTTAGCAAGATACCGTCTCAAATTTTTTGAAAGGGCTGGAGATGTAACTCAGTGCAAATGCCACGGGTTCAATCCCCAGTACTGCAAAACAGATACAGCATGTGGATGTTTACTTTCTAATACACTAACGGTTATGAAACACTGTTAGAATTTCATTTTCAATCTAATAAAGAGGTTTTATGCTAGAAATCATACTCTGAGCTAGAGATAGTGATACTGAACTAGAGATAGTGATGTTGTTCCAGTTACTCAGAAGGCTGAGACAGAAGGATTGCTTGATTGAGCCCAGCGAGTTTGAGAATGCCTGAATAACATAGGCAGACTCCATCTCAAAAATTTAAAAAAAGAAAAGAAAAACCAAAGCATATTCTGAAGATCTTAAATTTAATTTAGTTGTGAATTCTTTTTTTCTTCAAGACAGGATCTCACTCTGTCTCTGTCTCACTCCTGAACTCAACTCAGGCAATCTTCCTTCTTCAGCCTCCTAACTGCTGGGATTACAGGCCTGTGCCACCACCACACCCAGCTAATTTTCATGTGGTGCTGGAGAATTGTACTGAGGGCCTTATGCTTGCCACACAAGCATTGTAACTGCTGTGCTATTCCTCCAACTCCTAGTTGTGAATTCTTTTTATTAAAAATAAACAGAGTGTATGTTAAAACACTAAAAATGCTAGGATGGATTATTGGCCATGAACTTCTCAATATAAGGCTGATATATTATGAAGAACTTAAGAGGGATAGTGGAAAGAAACATTTAAAACTAAACGCACTACAAACCCATACCTAGCCTCTGTAATCAATCAAATATTTTTACAGACTTGACCAAACAGTTGCTTTCTAGTATTGCCCCTTACACACCGACAACAGCAAACAAGACAATGGTAACTGTGCTCTCTTCTGTTAATACAAGGCCTTCTGGTATCTCTCAAACAAAATAACCCCACTGACGCGAAATAATGATTTTCATTTACATGTACTAGCAACATATGGACTTTCACTACATCACCAATTAAGTTGTTTTAGCTCACAAGCTGCAAACCCAAAAGCCAGTAGAGGTCAGAGAAGTGATTTAGATGTATGAAGAGGGTTAGAAAATAAAACAGTGATGGTAGGAAAAAGGGGGAGAGATTTTGTGGAGAAGGGAAGGTGGTGTGGGAAAGTGGGGAGACAACAGGGTCAGAAGGGGAAAAGATGCAATATGGATGTGCACACATTCCCGAGTTGAATGTAATTATTATGTAATACAAGTATATCCTAATAAAAAACATAATTTTGTGAGGGAAAAAAAAGAGTCAGAGTATAATAGGAGTGGTGAGGATAGCATTCACGCTGAAGTCTCTCTACAGTATCCTGTAAAATTAGTAAAACTTTCTTGGGGCTAGCCACTTGTTGTGGGAGCTCTGAGTGGAGGGGAGAAACCAAACTTGACTAAGTCATCACTTCACACAAGAGTTACTCCAACAGCCTCCTAAAGACCGAGGCCAGTCTCTGGAATGTGGCTTTGGCTTTCAAGACCTTCTCAGTGAAGAGGAATTCTTTACCATGTTCTGGCTGCCTTTAACTCACCTTCAGGAAACTAGCCAAACTATAATTCACATTTCTGGACTCGTCAGGAATCTCTGCGTAACGAATAGTCACATGAGGAATTATTGCAAGCAGCAGCGAATGTAAGACATGATGATACACCTCAGGAAATCGCTGGCCTCTGGGAAGCTTAAATGAAACAGGCAGAGAAAAAAAATAGTTCCAAAAGGTCTGACTTGCATTTTTTCCTATACTTTACATATAATTCTTAAATTGAAGTTAATTTTCCTACCAACTCAAAAATAACATCACTAGTTCCATGTGTACTTTAAATCTTTACAGGAACTATCTGGTCCTTTAGTAATATATTTGACTGAAAGCATCATTAAGAATAGGTCCTTCCAACCCAACTTTGGAACATGTTCTTCAGATGTGGACACATTCCGGTTTCTCATCCGATTTTTTTCGGGCATACAAAGCATACATCTCCGTTTCTAAATGCATTTTTTGAAAGTTTCGATAAAATGATAAGTGAACATTTTTTTACTTCACAAGTCTTAGTTTTACAGTTTCTATAACTAGGCAATTTCCTTGTACAGGCTGAGCATCCCTAACCCAAACATATGAAATCATGTTATCATCATGATAACATGAGCAGAAAATTTCACACCTGACATCATGTGATGGGTCAAAGTCAAAATACAGGTTCAAATATAAAATATTGTAAAAAATTACCATCAGACTGTAAGTATAAAGTGTATATAAACTTTGTGTTTGATCTTAAATTTATGTGCATTTTTTTCAAATATTCAAAAATCTGAAACAAGTTGAAATCAGAAAATGCTTCTGGTCCCAAGCTTTTCAAATAAGGGATTTTCAACCCATACTTCTAAACTAATTAGAAAAAAAACAATTAAGTGTATACACCACACTGCAGAAACACACATTGCCAAAAGGTTTGTTTTTTTAAACCTTAAACACGTCTGAAATCTTTTTCAGAGAAAGTTGTATCTGATTTAGGACTTAGTCTCCCAAATGAATCTTTTCAACACAGACATTTTAAAATCATAAGACAGGCAAAGCGTCCAACACGGTAAATGATCATAGGAAAGAATCCACGTGGAAGACCCTTTGGATCAAACTGTGAGAATACAAGCACCACGAGATCATCTATTTGTGCAATACCTTTTTCTTGTAAGCAACACTGAAAAAGCAAAGGGCTAACGGTTCTTTAATATAAAAGGGAATTTGCAAGTCATTGCTATCTGTAAGATATATTTTATGTTACATATTGTTCTTATATATAATATTATTTATCCATTTAAAATAAAACAAACATTATTAAACTTGCTTACCTTAATTTTATTCTCTTCCAACAAGTATGTGGCCATTGACTTCGCAATTATTTCAAAGAAAAACCATGAATACTAAAAGGAAAAAAAAATAATGGTTACCCAAATGTGTGAAGGTTTGCAAAGCTTGACAAATCAATATAAGTATTATCTTTGACCCTTACTTATGTTTTCAAGTGATTCCAGTTTACTATCAAAGTCTCACAGAATATCTTCAAACTGTTTTAGCCAAATGTACTATTGGGTGGTGCACAAAGGGGAATGGGAGTGTTTATCCTAGTGGGAAGGGGTGTTTTGTTACTGATATTATTGTGAATTGCTTACACCTGCTGATAATAATAATCTATTAACAGAGAATTTTATTGCAACTAACACTCAGTCACGGAGACTTAATGTCGACCTTGGTGTAGTTTAAGTGGCTGGCGTGGTTGGCCACATCTTGTAATTTGAAGGGTAGAGAGAAAACCCACAGATTTATATCTCAAAATAGGCCAGATTCTACCATCTATAACAATAAGTGACAACCATAAGAGCTACTTTTCATTGACTGCCTGCTTCATGCCAGAAACAATGTGTTAGGTACTTTATTCATGCTTTAGAAATGAGAAAGTGGAGGATCAAAAATGCCCACACTCCCAGAATGATACTATCAGTGATACGGAATCCTAAGACCTACCAGATCCAAAACTGGTTCTATTTCGTATTTGATTGAGGGCCTGGAGTTGGCAGGATGGTGAATAAAGTTCTATGGAGAATATTAGCAGAAGAGCACACGTGCACAGTGGCAGAAGAGGGACAGCCACATGAGAAAATGCTGAAAACACAGATCCGAAGTGGGAGGATACCAAACAAGAATGTTTATGGCTGCTTTCATTTCTGGCTGTGTTCTGTGTCCTTCCTTACCTTTAGCAGTTTATTTATGGCCAAGAAATCTGCAGACTGTTTCAGGATTGCTATCATCGTAGTCGCCAGGGTCTCATGTATCAGCTGGGCCTGAAGAGCACTTGGTTTTTCAGGTCGGAAGTTATACTACAAGAAAGAAAAGGGAAATATTAAATCAAAACTGTCCCATAAAACGAATCACTCAACAAGAAAGCTCACTCTACAAACCTTTATGAAGGATCTTAAATAACTCTCCAAGCCTTCTTCATGACACTTTGACACAATATGCAAGAGAACCCTGAAACGACATTCACAAAAGTCCATATGTCAGGCTATAACTACTGTAGCACAACTGTTAAATAAGATCATTAACCTCCCTGAACCCTAACACTGTCCAAACAATGAAAAGTGAGATTCCATAAGCTGCAGGGGTAGCTTAAGTCTACCGAAGGTTGTGCCATTCAAGATGCTCAGGGCCTTATCAGAGTTATGTCCTAGTTCATAGCAGCATATGTTATCTGCCGCCTAGACTTTCTCATCCCCTTCCTGAATGTCTGTGCCTCTGAAGTGTGCTCAGTGCTACTATGCAGTCAAGATGCCAAGTAAGGTAAATACCGAAGTTCCCCTAATGAGAATAATAATAATAAAAAAGGAACAGATACAATGCAAAGTACATCAACAGATGGGAAACGGGGAGAGAGAAGCAAGGCAAGTGTCAGGATGTGAACTAAAATCAGAGGGAAACATAAAGCTCATACAAAGATTGAAAGTTAAAAGCCTGGCACTGGTTCTGTCTGCGTGCGTCAGCATCACCCAGAGGGCGTGTTAACAGATCGCTCCCTTCTCTCCACAGCTTTGGATTTTGCAGTTGTGAAGTTTAACACATCTGGTCTAGGAACCACATTTTGAGAACCACTGGCTTAGAATAAACTTTTCAACCAAACTATCCCTCAAAGCAGTGATGAACAAACAGTGTGTAGGTGTATAGAGGCTGGGTAGAGACCAGGGCAACAACTGAGGCAGCAACATCCAGCACAGAGCTCGCATTTAAAAAGATTCTTCTGTGTGTCTGTCTGTCTGTCTGTCTATCATCTTTGGTACTAGGGGTTGAATCCAGGAGCGCTCAGCATCATCTTCACTAATTTTAGCCCTTTTTGTGTTTCAATTTTTTTTTTTTACTTTTGAAAAAATATTTTAACTTTGTAAAATTTTGAAACAGGGCCTCACTACGATGACCAGGCTGGCCTCAAACTTGACATCTTCCTGCCTCAGCCTCCCAGTGTGCTGAGAGTACCGGTGTGCACTGCCACACCTGGCTGAAGTCTTCCATCTTAATTTCAAAACTCAGGTGCATTCTGCATTCTACTCTACAGTATGTCTTTGTTTTTTCCATGACTTTCATATTGATTAAGGTTAAACATGATTAATACAAATTCAGCTCGTCCGCTGAACCAGCCACACTTCAAGTGCTGAGCAGCCACGTGTGCCTTGTGGCTACTATCATGGGCCACATGAGAAAGTCTAAAACATATATTTGCCTTCCTAAACACATAAAGCAACTACTAATGGTCATGAATGGAGAAATAGCTCTAAGATTAACATTAGGAGACTTCAATATCCCACTTTCAACAATGAATAGACAAACCAGCCAGAAAATTATTAAGGAAATATTGGACTTAAACTTCACATAGACCAAATGCATCAAGTAGACATACCTACAGCACTCTGTCAAGCTGCAATGCAACATTCACGCAATGTTCTCCAGACAGACCATATGTTAAGAGTACAAAACAAGCTTGAACACATTTAAGAAGGCTCAAATCCGATCCTCTGTTGTTTGTGACAACAATGGTATGACGCCAAAAGTCAGTTAAGAGGAGGAATTGTGGAAATTAAACAAGATGCTCCTGAACAACCACCCACAAGACATCCATGGGGAAATGCAGCAGCGTATTCAGGCAAGTGGCACGCAGCATACAGAACCAAAACCGATACAACAGAACCCAAGTGGTTTTGCGGGGCAAGTTTATGTGGGTGAAATGAGTACCCCCATTAAAAAGGAAAAAAAATCCAAGTAGCTTTTTTCTTTATAACACCGAAAACTCACATGGTGCAGTTGACAGGAACGTCATCTTCATGGGTCATATTTGTGAGAACTCGGAAGAGTTGCATAAGAATTACAGGTAGAAACTGTATCATGACTTGGATCTCCATGGCATGCAAACACTAAAATAAGTCATTATTAGTTATGAAAACAAACAGAAATATGATATAATTTTTACATGTGAAACAACAGAAAATTTAAGTAATGAGAAATATACTGACTGAATATAAGCTCATCTGAATGCAAATTTCCTGGGACAGAAGACTCTGTTTTGCCAATTACTTAATCCACACCTCTATTTTGACATTTGGGTGTTGTTAGTTTATTTAATATTAAATGCTTAACTGAAGATACCAGATGGGATTGGAATAAATGAGTTTTTAAAATGACAACTGACTCTTGGTAAAACAACCCCCAGTGCTGAGGATTTGGAGGGTGGAGGTTGGAGATGCTGGAGACATGCCTTGTCTCCAGCATTTTATGTTTTCCAGGGAGTGAGGTCTACGGTTATTCTGGTGAGACATTAGACAGGCTTCATTATAGAATATGCTTCAGGATAGAACTAGCTATATCTGCTTCATCTACCCAACTCAGGTGGGCTTTACATCCCAACATCCTTAAGAAATGTTTGTTTGTTTGTTTGTTTGTTTGTTTGAGACAGGGTCTCACTCTGTATTCCAGGCTGGTCCTGAACTATGTAACCCAGGCACACACAATCCTCCTGCCTCAGACTCCTGAGTGCTGGGATTACAGGTGTGTCTCACCACACCTGGTTTTAGAAACATTTCTTCAAAGTGCTAATACTCTGGCTCTAATAATAAGTGTGCTACAAACAGCAAAACAAAGAAAGGTGTGTATATATACATTGAAATGTTGTAGTGAAGTTTGTTAAATATCTTTCTTCCCTTTTCTCTGCATTCATTCAACCAACCAAAGGAAAAAAAAAAAGAAAAAAGAAAGCAAACTTCATAAAGCACCTTCTGCATCAATTCAGTGTGTAGTGCTACGGGAACAGCGATATGGGCAAGTCCAGCATCTGTTCTTGAACTCACCAGTCCTTGGTCAGTCTCCTTTACCTGTCCTCTCCCTTTCTATCCTCACCCTCCCCAACCCTTTGCAAGACTCTGGCATGTGAATTCAAGGCATCCCAACACTAACCTTCTAGAGCTTTCTGCAGCTTCCCTTCCATACACCTGGTGCGCAGGGTAAGATGGCAAGTTCCAGGTGTGCACATGGGTCTGGCAAGGCCTTCCTGCTTAAGCACCCTCTCGCCCATCCTTCCTACTATTTGCCCCTTTGCAGGGCCCTCTAACCAATAACTGAGATACTCCTGGTCGTTTTCATAAGGTCTCTGTGGCTCTTTACTCCTAACACATCCAGCTCTTATTTCTAAGTTAATCTTCCTCAAGTCGTAGTTACATTATAGGACCTCCTATCAAGATATTTTCCCTCAGTACTGGGCTCCCAGGCCTTCACATTGAACCACATTCCCAACCCCTCTTGCCTCTTCCCCCCTTTTTTTCTTGCTTTAGAGTCAGTCTCACTAAGTCACTAAGTTGCCCAGGCTGGACTCAAACATGTGATCCTCCTGCCTCGGTCTCCCAGAGTTTTGGGATCACAAACCTGTGCCATCAGGCCTGGCTCATATCTGTATTTTGATGCTGCCTCATTACCATTACAGGGTGATTCTCCACAAGGGCCACACTGTCCCCCACAGGAGATTTGGGAATGTTCGGAGATAGTCTGGCTTGCTACACTGGGAGGTGTTGCTGACCTCTAGTAGGTGGAGGCCTGGGGTTCTGCTTACCATCCTACGATGTACAAGACACTACCACCCACACCCCAATGTCAGTTACCTGCCTAAAATGTCAACAGTCCCAAGGTTGAGAAAATCTGACCTGGAGAATTAAATTCAGGTCCCTTAAGACTCAGCTTCCATTTTTCGGCCTTAATACTCAATACTGTCCTTTATTAGGCCAAATGGGTGTCTTCTTTGTTGCTCGGATGTGTCACGATTTCCTACTATTGTGCCTTTTTAAAAAAGATTTCATTCAAATCTCAGCTATCTTTCCTCACTTCAGTGAAGCATTTATTTTCTCATTCAACAACGGTTTACTGAACATACTTCCAAAAGTCAAGTACACATTCACAGAAAAAGAAGCTCATGCTCCACAGTCTAAGGAGGATAAGGACATGGAACCAAGTCACCGGAATTCACACAGCAAATGCTGCCATAGTGGTACACACAAAGTGCGCAGCGGAAGGAGTAACCGGTCAGCAAGGGAGAGTGGGAGGGTTAAAGGAGAAGCAGGAAAGCAGGATCATTAGTGCCAGGTAAATACGAGGGAAGTACATTTGGACATGAGGGATCTTCCTGCTACCAGCAACGGTCCTCCATAATTTATTCTCAACCCAGTGACCAAAATGTTCTTTTTGAAATGCAAATTAGATAATGGCATCTTCCCCTTTCTGAAAACAATACAAAGCAAAACGAAACAAACTAGCACAAACAAAGGGTTGCCATGGGCCTGCTGTACCTGCAAGTACTGTTCTCTCTCCGAACTCCTCTCATGGAAGCCCCCGCTTACTGTGCCCCAGCTATGCACTCCGGTTTTTTCTCTGTCCTCCAAACACACCACATTAAGCGTCCACACCTGCTGCCATATTAGGCACTCCTGTTATGGTGGTTGTCATCCTTCCACTGGTCTCTTCCCAGATGGGAATGTCATTTCCTTCCCAGACAATCTGTCTTGGAGATACTCCTGCTCACCTTTACATCTCATTAACCTGTTTTATTTTCTTTACAGTGTTCATTTCTATTTAAAGTTACTTGCGTATTTATAACAACTGAGTCTAACCTGCAGCCCGCCATTTTTTGATTTTGGTTTTTTTTTTTTGAGTGAAGAGAACTGTCTTGGGCCACATATAAAATATGTAATATAGTTAATGTACTATCTACAAATACTACAACTTTTAAAACATTTTCATGGTAATAAAACAAATGTGGGGAAAGGCAGGGGGCAGGTTGGACACACCTGATTTATAATCTCTGCAACACCCAAAAAGAGCAGGTGTGTTGCAGTACCGCCCCATTACATTTCCAGTATCCACAACAGTGTTTAGACAGTAGAGGCTCAATAGATATTTTGTGAATTTTGGAATAAATAAGGCAAGAGAAACAGGAAAAGATTAAGATGCCTCCTAAGTTCACTGCACCCTCAGCACTTATGCTGGATCATACAGTCAACATTTAACCACATATAGTTGATTTGTATGATTGACACATTGTCAGTTAACTTATGTGCGTCCTGTATCTTCAGGTAGGTTTTAATATTTGTATGGATAAAAACCCTGAGTTATTCCTTGCAAGCCCCTTAGCACCTAGGAAAATACTAAGAGCACAATTAGAGTTCAACAAGTAGATGTTAAACAAACTGATGAAATTCTAATTTATAAGGATGACAGATAGTAATGTTTTCTAGGAAGATTGTGGGACTAGCAGTCAAGAGACATATGTTCCAGGCTTAGCTGAGCTCTGCTACCAACCAGCTGAAGGACTACAGGCAAGTCACCTCTGCTTGGACTTTAGTTACCTCATCTGTGAAAAGAAATTTCTAGAATCCTTTTCAGAACTAGCACTATATGGTGTTTTGCTCTCTGCCACTAGAGGGCGAGTGTAGGTCACATAAATATCAGAAATTCCACACCCTTAAAAACACAAATATAAGCACAGTATTTTCCATTTGAAGACTAGCAGCATTTGAAAACGATGTTCTGTTCCATATCTTTCTCTTAAAACCTTTCCAAAGCTTTCTCTCGAAGAAAAGCCAATGTCTTTAACAAAAAAAAAAAATGCATATAAACTGAAGTCTTTTCAGACATTACCTGAGTACATGACTTCAAAAGTTAAATAATTATTATAAGTGTAATAAAAATTTAAAATAATAGCCACCTTCGATTTATGGTCTCCCATCCTCTACTCTTTCAACAGTGTTATTTTTAATATGGTAGGCAAAGGGTACTTTAACCAAAGTCAAATTATGTTACTCTACTGTTCAAAGCCCTGCAAAGTAAATTCCAGCTTCTCACCACAGCCTATGAGGCCTCACCTGACAGTCTCCTCAGATACTTTGCCTGGCAATTCCTCATCACACCGTGTGCCCGTCACCTTGCATTTCTGCCTGCTCCTTGAACACACAGAGCCACAATACTCAGAGCCTCTAGTCCTTCCCAGTTCTCTGCAGAAATCCACACAGCTGACACCTTATTTCCTCTAGGCAATTGCTTAAACGTCACTTTACCACAGTCATCTTTTCTGACCTCTTAAAAACAGAATCTCCTCATTTCTGTTGCTCTTCCCTGTCGTGGTTTTAGTATTTATTACTACCTGGCTGTACATATACATTCAATTCTATGTTTGTTGTCGATCCTCTGCTCAAACTAAGCTCCCAGAATATAAGGATATTGTTTCTTTTCTTTCCTTATGCTCTGCTCAATATCCTGGAACAATGCCTGGCTCACAGGAAGCACTCAAGACATAAGTGTGGTATGAATGATTACCATCCCCCAGATGCTCAACCTCATGGAAGCCTCACAGTCACCCTACAAGATGGGTATTAGCGTTATCTCAATGTGACAGATGAAGGAATAAAAACTGGGAGAGGTTAAGTAACTTGGCCAAGGTCAACTGCACAACCAGCCAGATTAGTGACAGATCTGGCACAGCGTCAGTTTATGATTCCAGAGTCCATAAATTTTATCTCAGGTCCTGCCACCTCTCTGAAAGAAAGGAACGTGTTCGTTTCCCAAGAATGTCATTAAGTGGCAGCATATGTCCAAAGGGAAATCCCGGAAAGGCTTCGTTTAAAATCAAGATTCCTCAGACTCTCTATAGCTAACCTACTACAGAAGCAATCACAAAAAGACAGCCACTGCCAGCTGGGTCCTGTGGTGTGTATGGCAGTCCTAGCACATAAGGAATACAGTCTTCATTTTCCATTCATCTGATAAATTATAAAATCCCATAAGACCCTCTCCTATGCAATGTGCAGAAAATGTATTTCTTGGTCTCTTGATTTTCTTTCACTCGTGGACACAGGAACCATTTCATATGTTATTCCAAGAAAAAGTACTTGCATTCTTCCTAGCCCTATTCCATTCCCCACAGCATTCTCCACCTTTACTGGGAAGTCATCAGGAAAAAGACCTGAAAAATCAATTTATGTAACTAAAATCAACATTCCCATTACATTTTCAAAACTGTGATGTCAAATTCTGGCTATCACATTTTCTTCCTAATGTAGCAATTCTGCTGTCTTCTTCTAAACAACCATTTGAGAGAAAAGTATGTAATAGAAAGTGTTCTCCTGGGGAAATACAGTTGTAAGTATTTTCAAGTGTCTGTCTGTTTCTTTTTTTTTTTTTTCCACATCCAAATGTAGCAACAGAAAGACATGAAAAACAAACCTTTTGCCGAAAGCTGCTGCTCATTTACCTTTAAATATTTAATGAGCTCCCCTGGAACTTCTTTGGAGCCTGACTGAATCAGTTGGCAGTGATGGAAGAATTTGTGCACATGCAGATCCTGGAACACAGATGGAAACAGCCATATGAAATTGGATTCATTATCCTCACACGCACGCTCTCTACCTCTCCTTCCTCCTGCATCTTGCGACTCCATCCATCGGGATATTCTGATGTCCAGACTTGGCAGCCACAGCTGCCAACCTATGCATTCATACCCCCAAAGTCTCCTTGACCACCATACAAGGCAGCAAAACCAGGTCAGCTTGGCACGCACCTAAGCACCGGTCAGGTACAACGCATACTCAACCAGTGCAATGTGCATTTGTTCTGCTTTGCTAAGGGTTCTATGGAATTGGGCTGCACCTCCATTCTAATGAAATAAGCAGGAATGAAGGTCTTCACTGACTGGTGAAGAAAACGTGGCAGCAGGAAGTTACTAAAATAATAGTCTCAGTCATTGAATGTCCAGCTTTACCATGACAACTTGTTAGGAAGAGAGTCCCACTGGAATTGGACTACATGGAATTCATATATACTGATTTTCTGGACAGTGTGGTCATCACGAAGTGGAACAATGTATCATGTATTTTGACCTAGTTGCCCTAATACTGTGTGGCTATGGGGAAGTCACCTGACCTCATGGAACTTTAAGTGATAATGATAGCTTCTACACACCTTTCAGAGGAAGGAACAAATCAGTCAATGAGAATAAAAGGATTCCATAATCGTAGAGGAATCGTAAAACCTAAGCAAAGTGATATTATGAATGAGAGAATCTTATAGGACCCAACTTCTTTGAGGCTATGCAAATCAAAGATAGACTGTTTCAATCAAGAAATAGACTTGAGTATTAAAATTGAGAAAATTCAGATGATGCAACTTACTTGAGTATAAATGGTAGACTCTAAGTGGCTTTTAATCTTCAACAAAGGCTTTGCACCATCTACCCACTTAATATCCACATTTGATTGCTATAAACAGAAGAAACAGACATGAGTTTGTGGATCATCACAATGGATAGATGAACTTTTTTTAAAGAAATGAGTGTATCTGTTTCATACAAGAGGTGACTGCAGAGAATAGCCTGCCTTAAGAATAAATGTATCATACAAAATTCCCAACTCTTTGCAATCAGATACTTTTATAAATTTTAAAAGAATTACTTAAATAAAATTTCTTAAGATGAAGCACAAAATTCAAACCCCAGTTTTATGTTATTAGAATCAATAGATATAACTTTATCAAAGTGCAATAAATGCAAAACACACATTTCTCTTATTAATTTTTATTGTAGCCCAGCATTAGCCCTTGGACCAAATTTTGAGTAGCATTATCCTGAATGATCAACTAAATCCAGAGAATTCTATTTTTAAAATACTTCACTACGATTTCTTCAACAAATGCAGATATTTTCCTACCCTTCTTGATTCTGCATCATTGAGATTCAAGTAGCCTGGGGGAAGATTGGCTGAAACTGGTAGCTGTTGCTCCAACGTGATGATCCTACCGTCCTTCAGCAAAGGTACCCAGGCGAATCCAACTGCCAAGATAATAATCAAGCATAGGAAATGAAACAGCAAATGCAATTAGCTACACAAATGTCTGAGTGTTGGGGAGCAGGGCAGGGTAGGAGGTTTCCAGGGATCTGATGCAGGAGCCAGGTGTTGGGTAACTGCCTCCCGGGGAAGGAACAATAGGTTTGGATCGCTTCCCGATCCCAGCCTAGCCACTAGCAATTTATTTACTCTATTTCCTTGCCAATAAAATGAGAACAACACCACAATCTCTAAGATAATTGAGAAATCTGAATGAGATAACATATGAAAACGCTTTAAAATTTAAAGCATGTACCAGTATTACTATCTTAATAGTTAGGGGATATGCTTGGCAGACTTATTTTTCAAAAGGTTCCAGTCCCTTTCACCCATCCTTCCACTCTGTCCGACAGCAATGAAATGTCCACAATTTCTTACAGGATCCTGAGCATCAGGGTCTAAGTCAAAGTTACACTGTCTATTCATACAAAGCAATCAGCCTAAGTCAGTTAGCTTGACAGAGGTTTTCTGATTACAAGAGGAGGAGGTGCAGGAGAATGCAGCCAGGTCTAAATGCATATGACTCGACTCCACTCAGAGCTTTTCGCCAGTTAATGCATTTCTTAACAGTCCTACCCCCAAAAGGGTGTTTTGGCTTTCTATTAGAAAACTCATCATGTTCTAGCTAAAAATCAAACAAACAAACAAATAAACAAACAAAAAAACAAACAAAAAACCCAGAGCCATCTGTATTGCTCAAGTTGAGCAGTGTCAGTATTTCCATTATAGAGATCACTCTGGGTTTCAAGTGTTTATAACTCAGCTGCAAAAAAAAAGCTTGCTCTGGACTGGATTTTGGCAAATGAAAGATGGGGTTGGCTGGAGAGTACTTTGTAAAGACATTGTTTTCTGAGTCTAAAAATCTTCGCATGAGTGCATGTGTACGTGTGTGCACATACACACGTGTGTGTGTTTGTTTATATACTGTGAACACAGAAGTCAATACAAATCTGGTTAGAATGTTTTCATTTATGTGTTTAATTTGGCAAATGTTTTGATTCTTAAAAGACAATCAAAACATCGCTTTCTCTATGTAGACTAAATGGCTTTCTCAGACTCTGAAACATGCCTGAAGGGTACTTTACTAGTACAACCTCAAAAATGTTTTGCCCAGATCTTTTCTTTTATAAAAAGTAGAAGAAAGTAATATGAGTAAAGAACCATTAGAAATAACTCTGTCAACATAGTTAAACTGAAGATTTGACAAATGAGAAAAGATGTCCAACCCAGAAAACAGGAAAGTGTAGTTCTTATTTTAAGCTACATTTTTCCCTCACAGGAAACTTTATTGAAATATAATTGCATAACTTCATGCTTTTTAGTATATTTGCAACAGTCTACAGCAATGTTAATTCCAGAACTTTTTTATCACCTCCAAGAAAAAACTCCATAGCCTTTGGTAGTCTTTCTCACTCCACGTTTTCCCTCACCCCACAGCAACCATTAATCCAGTTTGTTTCTATGCTTAGGCAACATTTTTGCACTTCAAATTAATCAGAACATACCCAGGTGTGTCCCTCAGTCAAAATTCACACGGAGCACTTGGAAGCAATAGAGGTACGAGACAAGCATGCCATCTGGCTCAAAGGTAGGAAGCCATTTAAATGATGGGCAGTTAAAACTGATGAGTGGCACATAGGACAAGAATCGCACACTCCAGTGAGCACCTTACCCACTTCCTCCCAGAATTTGGATACGAACACAGTAATTTATTTTATTTTTCAGGAGATACACACTGTCACGGGTTCTTCTGGTTCTGTTAGTTTTCTTCTCGATTCTTAATTTCCCTTCCCTGAATTAACCACAAGTTCTACGAGGATATAGAAAGGATCATACCATCCGCGAAGGTAGTTACGCCTGTTACCTGCTCAGCGTCACTCAATGATCTCACCAGCACCTCAGACTCAACATCACCCCCAAACCTACCATGCCTATTCACAATTCTGCTACTGGCAATTCTTTCTAATCATTCAGTTTTGAAACTTCAGTGTTTACTATGAGCCATCTGTCTAGTAGCCAATCATTTGCCAGGTCTAAATACACTTGTCCCTTGATATCTATAGGAAGTTGGTTCCAAAACCCTCAAATGATATCAAAATCCTTGGATACTCAAGTCCTTTGCAGAGAATGGCACAGCATTTACATATAGCCACACATATCGTTCTGTATATTTCAAATCATGTCTCAATTACATGTAGTACCTAATATAAGTGCTATGTAAATAGTTGTTTTACTGTATGGTTTAATGAATATTGGCAAGAAAAAATGTCTGCACATATTCAGTGCAGATGCAATTTTAAAAACATTTTAAACATACAGTTAGTTGAACCCATCTGTGTATATAAAACCCACAGAGACTGGGAGAGGCTTGTTCTACAATTCCCTTTTCTCTGCCGTCCTTCATCCTGCCATAGTGAGCCCTACCTCCTTCCCTGGACCTCTGAAATATTTCTCTGATGGGTGTTCCTTCTGACCTTACTTCTTCCTACTCTGATTCATCTTGCCTTTTATCTTGTTGCTGGATTCACTTTCCTCCAAAATAGCTCTTACTAGTGGCTAGAACCCTTCAAAAGTTCCATATTGGTGAAGAATGAAAAAAAAGAAAAAAATCCACAACCTGGCATTCAAACCTTTCCACAATCTGATGCCACCTTTTCAATTTGACATCGTTTGATTCTCCTCCCAAGATCCTATGACCCAGTTTTAGCATACTACTTGTGGTCTATGACCATGCCTCTCAATTCTCTGACCCCTGAACAAGCTGTTCATTTATTCCATAATTCCCTACATTCCCATCCTCACTGCATTACCAAGCTCAATTCTATCCTTTCAGGCCTCACTCAGATACCATTCCCCCTGAAAGCACTATTCCCAGCCACTGGCCATCCACCCAGTAACGTGTTTTTTTTTTTTCTTTGAGCTTCTATAGCATCACTTTCCTGGTAATCACTGTTTGATGCCTTGTATTTGAACTGATGACACAGGACTCGTTTCCCCTAAGAGATCATATGCTCACTGAAGCTGAGATCTGTGCTGGATTCTTCACTATAGTCTCCTTAATATGTACTCCAATATTATGCACATATTAAATATGCAGGCATATCTGCTCAATGAATGATTGATCCAGGATGACCTGATTGGGATCCCAGGGAATGCAGAGGTTCATGAAGTGGGTGCAACGTGAGCTGTGTTCATAGGTCTCTTAAATTCTCCTAAGGCTGCTTTCTACTGGCTTATCTAAAGCCTTGTTGCAGTGGGACCAGGCCTTGGGCTTTACCATTAGGACTTGTTCAATTTCACTAAATCTGTCCTCTTCACATTAGAAATAGGCAGCACCCTACCTCTCCCCAGCTCATAGATGTCCCTGGCTGTGGGCTCACTTCCCTCTTCCTCAGTAAGCAGAACTAGAAAATTTTGGTTGCTAAGCAACTCTACGTAAAATAATTAACTATACTGCATCATAATATGCAATTCTCTCTAATAACAGCAATATTACTTTTCTATGGTTTGGCTCTGGAGTGTCCCCCAAAACTCTCAAGTATTTGGGAGTAGTGAGATAATTGTGGAACTGTGGGTTATTGGGAGGCAGCGCCTGGATGGAAGGTGTGGATGCTTGAGGTTTGACCTGGAAAGACTGTATCAACTTGAGACTCCAGGGTACCCAGGGCAGAGCTTTCAGGTGTTTGCTATTGACTTGTGGGCCAAGAGGTGAGGGAGGGGCACCCATCCTGGGCACGGAGGGCCCAACTGAAGCTTGAATTAAGAAAAGGAAGGAAAGAAGAAGAAACTGTTGCAACTCTTCCTAGGAAGGCTCTGCCCTTGCATGAGTCTGAAGACTTTACTTTGCTCCTGGTTCACCTGGCTTTCTGTCTGCAACCGTGAGCAGCTCTCCAGCCTCTGCCATGTGATTCCACCATTGCAGGCTGCCTATGAATGTACTGTGTGAAATCTTCTGAAACTATGAGCTAAAATAAATCCTCCCTTAAATTGTGGATGTTGAGTATTTTGTCCCAGCAATGAATAAATGAGACAAAAAACTGTTATTTTTAGTGATTTAAACAAACTAGCAAGTAATTGGATGACCCTTGGAAGAAATGATAATGAAAGGAACATATAATTCATCTTTTGTCAATTAAGTGAGATTGTTTTTGAGATAAGGTCTCACTTTGCTGCCCAGGTTGGCTTAGCCACCCAAGTAGCTGGGGCTACGGGCTCCTATCATCACACCCAACTTACCAATGGGCTTTTAAACTTATAAATGTACTTTTTAAAAAATAAGTGATCTAAAACTCAATGTAAAAAGATTATATCCTAGACGATTCTATTTCAAATAGCTACAGAGACATTTAAAGAATACATGCCCCTGGGTTTGATACCCAGAACTGCCCCCTTCTCCACCAAATTAAGTAGATTTTTAAAAAGCCACACATACCTGGAGTTTCAACTGTGTCCTGCTTTTTTGTTGTTCCCTTGGTGTTAATCTCACAACTTACATGATAAAAAGTGAAAAGCAAATGATGTTTCTGATGCAGATGAATAGGAAGCTCAATTTTAATCTGAAATGATAGTAAAGTTACACATGGCATTTTGTTTTCTTCCAGTTTAAATTATTATATGTATGTATGTGTGTGTGTGCACGTGTGTGTTTTCTTCTGTTTTTACTGCCAAAATGGACTGTCAGACATTTAGTTCAGTTTCATCACACTATTCCAAAATACTCCTTAAACAACAATGCAAGTGGCCAAGCTGTAGATGTCATGTAAGTGTACTCCAAATGCTTTTCTGGTCAGTTTTGGTTTGACAACAGTATTCTCCTGGGTTGTGAGGGCTGGTTGGGTACTTTCACTGGCCAGTCCAGTGGATTCTCTTGGATTTGACTTTGTAGCAAGATGTTCTAAAAATACTAGATCAAAACCACATCCTTGTGCTGGGCAAGGATACTGTATAAACCAATCTAAATCAATGAATGAGATCTACTGGGAAAGTGCATCAAATCTGAAAATCTACTTTTTCTCATGTTGTTCTTTTCTGCATGGAAAAATTAAACCTTTACAAATAAATGTGCAAAAAGTCATTCTGGTATTATGATGTCCATAAATTATAGTATACATAAATTTCTGTTAGAAAAACACAACTTCACTGTTGAATAAAGAAACAAAAATTGCCATCTATGTATGACTCATGAATTTAGTTAAAATTAAAATGTGTGATAAAATATCTTCAAATTTTTAAATAAAAACTTGAAATATCTGGAATGCCTTCTGCAGGTATGTAAGAGGCAAACTACAGAATTAACGTACAGGCATGTATCTATACATGAAAATAAACATAAATAGTTTTTTCTCTCTTTCTCTGTGGTTCTTCCCAGGTCAATATGTAGTAAATTATTTCGAAGTCTATTAATTTCAAGCTCCTAAAAACAATGTGGATTATTTACAAATGTCATGTTCTGCAGTGACTGGTGCTGGTTATAGAGATGCACATATTAAGACAGCCTGGTGATGAACATCTGGCCCAATTATCATTCATACAAAACATGGTTTTTGGTGCTATAGCTAAGGTCTGTTGAAGGTACATTTCACTACAGAACAAATCTATTCACAGCATTCAAACCATCTGGGTATCCAATGCTCCACTGCACATAAATATCAACATCACTATCTCCTGCCTCACTCCCCAAGAAACGAGGGGCATTGGATTGCAAAAGGAGCCAGTGAGGCCAAAAGCTGGAGTAAAAGGCCTCCATACAACAGCAGGCAGACCCTGGGAAATCATAACAGCAAGGGGGTGTGATTTCAGGCCAAGCCAAGAATGAGAATATGAAGACTGGAAAACAAAAGCAGCACAGCATCCGGCCTAGTATGTCCATTTAGGTTCCCTGGAAACACGTAGGAAGAAAATGAAGCCTACGGATTTGGGAAAGCAAATACCAACAGTGTAGTAGAGGCTGTGATGGAGACACACCAAGGCACCCAGAGATGTAGACATGGAGAGGTGGGGGGAAGAACAGGCAGAGACAGGACAGAAAGTCAGGAGAGAGCCCAGTGACAGGAGGGGAGATGTCCCCCTCCCCTTTATCGAAATTCCACTGAGATGTGAAGGGAAGGCATTGGGGCTCTGGTGGACCAGCTGTATGGCTCTCACTCTCAAACTATTTCACTTACTGCCAGGCTGTACCTACTACATGAAACCACAAGGGAAAAGTGCCACAAGAATCTTTGGAAAATCTTTTCTGAATTTATTTTCAAACTGAGGAAATGAAGATCTCAAAAGTGGAAGTGACTTGCTTCATGTCACAGAGCCAGTGCTGTCAAAGTGAGGAAGGCTAGAATCCTATGTCTACTCTAACATGTGTTTCCTACATTGCTATCTTAAGTCAGAGGGCCCCTTAGATTTATGGACAAATCTGCTATCATCAGAGGGCACTGAGCAGGTGGGAGTTCTTTATTTGGATGTGACGTTTTGTTTTCATGGGACGAAAGATTCAGGGATTGCAAGCACAGATAGAGCAAAAGGACAGCAAGCATTGCGCTTTATAAATACCAGAACGATATATTTTTACCTCATCATAGAACTCCGGATTCTGGTTGTGATGTGAGACAACAGCATAAGCATCTGTGGTAAAAACAGATCCTGCAGGTTTTCCATAAATACACTGCGAAAGAAAGAAACCAAGTCCCCATCTCAAATGCAGATCTTTAAATGTGATGCTTTGGGACCACTTACAGTTAGAGACATCTGTGAGCACAGGGCTGTGGTCAAGCCCACAAGGCTCTCACTATGAGTCTGTAAGTTCCAAGTCATTTACAGATTCACTCACTCCAGATACTACCTTGCACAATGCCTAACTTGCTTGTAGGATGCTTTTGAACTTCTGGACATCAAAGAAATGGAATCCCAAACTACCAACAGTTGACGGTAAACCTCCGAACGCATACCATTTGGAAGGAAAACACTCCCAGGCTAGGCCTGTAAAGCTTATTTTTCTCATACTACTCGGGTGTCCCCTCAGCCTGTCAACAACAGTTTTCAGATGTTCATTGTTCAGGAGTCAAGGAGAACAATTTCTAAAAATAAAGAAAAGCCAACAGCAGCATCCATAGCCTAAAGAAATTAAAAGCCAAATGTCTATTAGGCTACAGACAATTTTACTGTTCTTATGTTTTTATATGTGGTAGTTTATGAGCCATATTTTTAAAAAATCAATGGCTTTCCATTATACTAATAAAATAAATGCAAGCCATGCTATGGAGCCAGGGAATGATCCAATTTTATTTCTAATGTGAATTTTTTTCACTTCTAATGGCCTAACAGGCACAAGGATGAACACAGAGTCAACATGTCACGCTACCAATGGCCTCAGTGTTACTCCAGAGAGAGCCTCTGGGCCAGCTAGGGTAGGAAAGTGACACTCCACATGAGTGCACACCCAAGTGTCCTTAAATACAGTTGGGAAGGCAATTTTGAAGAGCTGCTGAGATGTAACGTAAGAATCTCTAAGTACACAAAAGGACATTACATGGCCAAAAAGAAATGGTTGCTCTCACCTCTGTGGAAGGGAGAACCAGAGAAAATACTCTGCGTTTGAGCAAACGAATCCTTAATTTAATGTAAGTTTTCCTATGAAAAATAAAATCTCTTTACAAACATGTAGGAAACATTCAATGATTTAGTTGGCAGCATTCCAGTCGCTTTCTATGGTGGGGTGGGGGTTGGATACAAGACTCGCTATCCATTGTCTATTTTAGGCTAAAACTACAGACATAGGGGATGAAACAAACACTTCACGATGGCTGTAAGCTTCCTGAATTATCTTAAAGGTCTCTGATGAATGAGCTAAAGAGCAAAGAGGAAAACCCAGCTGCAAAGAGTAACCATGTCAAGGCACTATGATATGACAGGTATTTAAGGACTGCCGCATTGGATAATACTGACATTCTGCTTTTCCGAGACCATAAATGCAAGTATGGAGGCACTATGTGGCCAGTCATGGAGTACAAGTCATATCTCAGATCAAAGCAGTCATGCTGTGCTTCTGTCAGCTCAAAAGCCTGTTAAGGTTTCAAGGATAAAGGAGTCTATGCTTCCTTGATGGCACCATCATAAACTACCCAGTCTTAAGTAAATGACTTGTAATTGAGCATGAGAACTACAAAATCAAAGTGAGGCAAATGCTGAACCCGGGTATGAAAAGCCTGCCCTTTTCTCTCTTTCGGTTTCCCACACTGGAGGTGGACTCCACGGCCTTGCACATGCTAGGAAAGTGTTCTACCACTGAGCTCTCCTCTCAGCCCCAGCGCATTCATTTTTACAGCTACATATGCTCCCACTTCGTTTTGTTACAGACTAACCTGAAGGCTCATGTGAAATAGTAGAAAATACTACATCCGTCACTTGAGTGCATTTTCTTTTTGATGCTTAAACAAATTAAATTCAAAGCACAACAATATCAAGTGCCCAAGTGTTCATCTCTACAAAAAATGTGTGCTTATCAGTATGAGGAACAAACCTTTAGTGCACTAGCATCATTTTCATCTGAATCCCGGAATTCCACACAGACCGCAATGTTTCTTGCCTAAAATGATCAACCATCCAAAATGAGTCACATGACAAAAAGGCTGGAAATAATATCTTACACTCCCCAAACATACAGATGACCCTGCTTACCTTGGCAAATGTTTTCTGGCCATCGTATTTTAATTGCAATGGGTAGACGTAAAGATGGTTTTTGTAAATAGTAAACGGATAACAATATTTTGTCACTTCTGGAACAAACTCTTCAACTTCTACAGTAATATTTTGACAATTCTTTTCAAATGGCTTCAGAGGCACATATGAAGAAGTAATACAATCTATAGTAAGAAAAACAGGCGAAGAGCATACAGCTTAACGATCATTAACACAGTCCTGCATTTATAAAAATATACAAGGAACATGTTTCAAAGAGTGACTTATAAACTGAATTCATTGCAGGTGACAGAGAGTCAAATAACCACCTTCAGTACCCAAAAGGACACGATGGAGAAGCTTGACGCTGATATTTGCGGCACCCTTCATGCCAAGCATAGATTGCTATTTCACTCTGGATGTTGAGTGATTTGCCAAATGTAACACATCATAATTTTGGCAAATTTAAACTCTGCAAAGCAGCCCATTACATTTTTCCCTCCCGTAGCTGCAATTTAGCTTTCACTGCAAAATTTTATCGGTATCAGGGAAAAAAATAAGAGTGAATTTTTGCTTCCAATTAACCCAGAACAAGTCACTTTTTGAAAGTTAACTTGGTACACGTGCACACTTTGAGCCAAGAAATAACGAAAACGTTTGAAAACTACAGAGCTCATGATGTGTTACCAGTAATAAATTCTGTACTCCGACGTAGGGGAAACACAAACCCTCCAAGAAATAGAACAGCATAAGTTGTTGAAGTAGCCACTGCCCTAAAGGTTATTTACATACTTATGGGATATGAAGGCTGCCTCTCCTTCCAGCAGAGCCAGACTGACTGAGCAGGAAGGCCCAGGAGGAGCTGGGCCTGAGGGCACAAGACCGCATTAGGTTTGTTCTTTTCTGTTTACTAAGCAACACACACTTTGTGGTATGTGTGCTACTGAGGATTGAACTCAGGGTCCTTGAACTGAGCTACATCCCCAGGGCATTTTTTATTTTCTTTTTATTTTTTACTTTTGTGGAGTCTCGCTGAGTCACTAATTTGCCCAGTCTGGGCTTGAATTGGCACTTCTCCTGCCTCAGTCTCCAGAGTGCTGGGATATACAAGCATGTAGCACCATAATGGACTTAAAACAACACGTAACATAGAACATAACATCTGGAGGTCTAACATGAAGGCACAGAGCAATAATTTATCATTCCACTACCCAGAGACAAGGACTATTAACATTATGGTATACTTCCTGGTCTTCTTTCTATGTGTATTATATACAATAAAGTAAGAATGCATAGAGATTAATGTTGATTTTTAGCATCTGATATGACATTTTATCCCACAAACTGTGAGCAACAGTTTTAGCGGCTGCATAAGGCTTCATAGCATTGTTTTGCCATGCTTGCCTGAGCACATTAACAGTGTTGGACACTGGTTGTCTCCAGGCTCTCACCAATATAAATAACACTGCAGAGCATATTAGAGTGTGTAGACTTTTCTCTATTTCAAATTATTTCTTTAAGAAAAAATCCATTGTGGTGATGTGTATGTGTACAAAATACTCAAGTTCAATGTAAGCATTACGTATCACATATATACACATCAGGAAAATGGGGAGAAAGAAAAAAATCCATTGCACTCTTAAATGTTTAAAAATGTAAATCAGATGCTATTCCCATACTTATAATCCCTCATCTCATTGTGCATAGAATCATTACATCTCATTGTGCATAGAATAAAATAAAATATTATTATTAATTATTGGCACTGGGAATGGAACCCAGTGCCTTAAACATCGTAAGCAAATGCTCTTCTACTGAGCTACATCCTTAGCCCTACAATACCATCTTTCCGAGGCACTACATGGTCCACATAGCTCCCAGTATAACCTATCCTTCCTGCTTCACCTGGTATCTCATGGTTCCCAGCACACACCACAACGCAGCTGCACTGGCTTACTTGGTGCTCATGAAAACCAAGCTCGCTTTTACTTGAATGCTTTACAAAACACACAACACTCTCAGTCTGGCTAGTTATTTATTTTGAGACAGGTCCAGACTCACTGTGTAGCCCAGGCTGCACTCAAACACACGGCAATCTTCCTGACTCAGCCTCCCTAGTACTGGGATTATAGGCGTGCACCATCACGCCCAGCAGTGCTCTCAATCTGGAATGTACACTCCCAACCACCACATATGGGCTCATTCCTCTTCAGTTCCTGAGCTTAAGAAAGGCCTTCCCTAGCAATCACTTTTAGAGCAGCCCACTCTGATTATAATTAATATTTGTTTACTTACTGTCTAATGCTTCTTCTAAACTTGAAACTCCACACATGAGTGATGGTAGGTAAACAGGGAGACAGACTTGCAGAGAGACAGGGAAGATGTGGAAGAGATTGAGAGGGTGAGGAGGAGAAAGGGAAGAGAAGTGATGAAGATGCAATATGTATGTGGATCAATTCCTCAAGTTTCAAGTTGCATGTAAATATTGTGTGTCACAAATACATACTAATAAAAAATAAACTCCCTAAGTTTATAGCACCTGGTAACTCAATAAGCACTTACACGCCAATGAACGGGACAATCTCAAAACTGAAATGTCTTGGTTACAGACACCTATGCACATCTACATTCAAAGTGTATCCGTCATCATACATGGTAGGTGATAAAGCTCGATGAGCCATAATTAGTCAGTTTCACTTTGTAATTTTATGTCTTGGTGCTGGGGATTGAACACAGGGCCTTGGCATGCCAAACACTACTGCTGAGCTATACCTGCAGCTAGAGACTTTAACTTTAAACATTTTTGTAAAATTGATTGATGAGCAAAAGCATCTTGTTTTAATTTGCATTGCTGGCATTATTACTGAGACTGCGCATTTTCAAATATTTTCTATTTTCTCTTGTGTCCTCTGTTCATTTTGGGGATCTTATATTCTGATCCTGAGAAAAGAGATGCTCCTCTTTTTGCTCCCTTAGTTGATGACAGAAGTAGAAAGTTATCCAAGGCCAAAGTAACTGACGGGGACACGCAACATCACATAAAGAAAAGCCTGATAAAATCAATGTAACTGTCTTCCTAAGTTCATGTCCAAGTGGAACTTCAGAATGTGACTTTCTTTGGAAACTGGGTCTTTACAGACATAATTAGCTAAGATGAGGCTATAATGGGTTAGAGTCGACTCTAAATCTAATGGCTGATATTCTTATAAGAATACCACATGAGGACACCAAGGGAAGAATATCACAGGAAAACAGGGACAGGTCACATGGCACAGCTATGAGCTAAGGGATGCCAAGGATAAGCAGGACCTACAGAAGCAGGAAAGGTATGAGGAAAGATTCTTCTCTAGAGCAGTCAGAGGGGGCATGGCCTAGCCAACACCTTGATTTTAGACTTTCAACTCCCAAAACTGCAAGAGAATAGATGCATGTCTGTTGTCCTAAGCCATGCAATTCACAATACTTTATTACAGCAGCCCTAAGAAATTAATACACTATGTAGACCTCAAGAAAATATTAAAAAGATAAAAATGCAAGATTCAAACATAACCTTTAGGGTCTATTTGCAATGCTTTCTTACTTGATAAATCCACAGGAACACATTCCACTGTGATGTTTAGCTGTCCTGGAATAATCTGCAACTTGGTTTTTTCTGGCCTAGGTATAAAGTGCGAACAATTTAGAGTTTAAAAATTACGGCTATTAAACGCATTGGTTACTCTGAATCCAAACTTTAAAGCATTCAGTTCCGCCCACATGACTCACATTTATCATTGTAAGAAAATGGTAATTCCATTCTTTTTACTGCAGTAATGCCACACACTTACTTTTTATATTCTGCAAGTAACTTGAGCATGTCTTCATTTGAAAGTTTACTGCTGTCTTGTTTATACAAAGGAGAAAATCTCCCATCCACATCCAGGGTGCCTTGAATATCTTTGAAAATGGGTCTAAAACAGCAATATAGAGGTTTAAAAAATTCTCAAATACCAATAGATCCAGATAATACTGGTAGAGGTAAAATGATAAAACTGTTTTGGAAACAGTTTGGTAATTTGTCACCTAGTTAAACGTGTGTCTACTCTATTGTGCTGGAATTCCACTCCCTGGTACTTCCCACATGCTATATGAATATTCGCAGCGGATTCATCTTACTCGTGCGCCCCAATTTCCTCATCTCTAAAAGAGAGACAATGGTAGGCACTTCTTAAGAAAATATACATTTGGGGTTAAGGCGTAGCTCAGAGTGCTTGTGTAGCCTGTGTGACATCCTGGATTCAATCCTCAGTACTACAACAAGTAAACCACACACACACACACACACACACACACACACACACACCACTTAAACTAGTAGATGCCTTGAATAGAGCAAACCATAACAATTAGCAATGGCAGTAGCAGCAGTAGCAACTGACTTTTCAGGCTGGAGCATGGTAAGTGTGCTTCTATTTCCAAGCCATATTACACCATCTAGAATGGCTACATACATCAATCTCCATTACTCTTTGCCACTTAGCTACCCTTGGCTATCAGGATTTTTTTTAAATCAGTCTGAAAAGCAAGGATAATGGTGCCTTTTCATCTACCAGCATATGATACATTCTGAGACCTTCTCACAAAGGAAATGATTATTATAAATAGTGACAGACACAAGAGTTCACTTAGAATATCTTACCCTTAGCGCTACTCCCCAGCACCCAATGAACATAATTGATTGAATTACTCAGAACATGGTGCCCTTACTCCAGAACTGCCAGTGAATTGTACAGGCTGTACCACAAACAAGCCAGAGAGTTTGTACTTCAAAGTGGGGATAAGCCCAGAAACATGTTTTAAGTCATAATTGCATGTAGACTTGCAACGTTTGGATAAAATAATATCAACTATTATAAAAATGAAGGTATAGATAATGCATACAACAAATACACTGCCCCCAAAGGGCTGGCTGAATTCGTCACCAGGACAGAAGAAAATCTAATTACATCCTGGCACTTACTGATTGCATTATTTGCCTTTGAATTTTTGGTAAATTTTCTAGATTTATTCTCTGATAGTTTTTTCAAACCAAAAATCCAGCCAACTCTGAAAGAATGGGCATATTGTACATAATTCATTACAGTGTCTAGGTTTCTGGAAAAAAATCTATCACTTTAGCAAATAAGTTCTGCTTTTAAAATGTAATAAAATTAAGTGGTGTCAGCTAGGGCACTAACCCAAGCCAAAGAAAATTTTCCTAAATTCAAATCATATAGAATAATCAGAGGGTCTTTGAGTAAAACGCCTTACATCCCAAGTGTCCCAGGGTACAAGCAGCCTGCTAGAAGCAGACTGCTAAGTGCTGGTAAGGACAACAGCTCTGAGCTTCACAGATGAGTGTGAACAGAAGGTTCAGGGATTATATGTATACAAACCTGGCAGCCCAAGCAAAGGGCATTCTGTACTGTCCAAGACGACTACACACTTGCTTTGCTGTCCTGTGCACCTTCTGGGCTGTCTAAAGTCAGAAATAAGAACACAGGTTCATATGTGTTCAACTTGCCACAGACTCCCCCAGAAAAATAATACAAAAAATCTAGAAAAAATATAAAAAGAGCTACCAATAAAATACAACACATTCCCACCACATGTTTTCTAAGACCAAAGTATTTTTATAGGTCTCATGCTTTCTCATAAACACAGCCTTCCTCTTTACATCAGAAGATAGACAAAACAGATGTACAGTACAGTTTGCACCAAAGACCTCTACTGGGAAGGTCTTAAGCAGTTTTAACATGTATTTCCTCCCACACTGCAGGCAAATATTCATCACTCATGGGAGAAGTTTTCTCTGGACATAGTTGACCTTTCCTCTGAGATAGAGTACCAGTGACAAAAAGTCAATGCAGAAGTCTTGCCGGAGGCAGGAGTTGCTGTCTGTATAGGCAATGGGAGACGACAACGGAGGAAAAGTGCCTCGACAGCCTTAACAGGCTGTGAAGGGCTGGCTGGATGCTTACTCCAGGGATTCCAAATGCTGCTGGCTTTTATCTATATCATTGAGACTTTTTTTTTTTTCACAGATTAAGTCACATGACTCCTCAGCATCCCTAATTTAATAAATACTATTTGGATACACATCAAAATGCCACAAAGATTAAGTTGCAGATTCTTTTTTTCCTTTTTTTTTTTTGTGGTACTGGGGATTGAACACAGGAACTTTGTATAGAGTAACATCCCCAGATTTTTTTTTTTTTTTTTGAGATAAGGCCTCCCTGAATCTCTAATGAACTTGCCATCTTCCTGCATCAGCCTCCCAGAGTACTGGGATTTTAGGCATATTCCACTATGGCTTAGACTGCAGGCTCTTAAATACACAAAAATCTGCAGTACTATTAATAAACTGGGCCACATGCCCTTTCCCTCCCAAAGCCTCAGTTTTCCCATTTATAATAAGCGAAGACAGCATTACATAAGTGATTTCCAAACGTTTGGATGTCATCATCCAGAAACTTGGCTGATGATACAGGATTGTCAGTTTTCAATGATGCTGCTTAAAGCATTCAATAAAACAAAACAATAAAAAATTCTGTACCATTTAATATACCATGTCATGAAAGAAAGGCACAACACTGCAAAATTCTATAGGGTGGAAATCTCAAAATAAAGAACTGCCCTTCAAATTAATTACATTGAGCTCCACAAAATGTTTACTGTCTGTCTGTTCTCACTGTGTCACAGATAGGAATGAATCTGGCTATGGAGTAGCATTTGGGCTCTGGAGAACTAGGGCGATGTGTAGGGCTGCAAGGGAACAGTGACTATTGCCAAGGACACCATGGCCATTAGCAGATGTGGCCTAATGCCTGTACCTCTTCTGATAAGCTACCAGGAATCAGATTGTCATGTTAACAGAACCTAAATGAAAGGGCAGAAGGCCTCGTTGAACCTTTAGCATACATATTCACATAGTATACATGAATATCTATCACTGCAAAGTAGCATTCACAGAGAATATAATTTTTCTTCTGGAGGGGTCATTGCCAATGTCATTTATTATCTGTAAAATGTAAATTCTACTTGGTACTGAAATGTTCGCAAGCAATCTTTATAAATACCTTTACTGGATCTGAATTTTTGATGTATGGTTCTGCACAGTGGGTGATGTTTCCCTGTAGCACCTTTTCAATTCTTGCTACTAAAAATATTTCAGGGTGTGGATTTGTCACTGAGAAGATTCCCTGGGAAAAAAAAAAATGATTCTATTAGGTTTTCTATGTAAAATCATACACATGGCTACTTGGTGAATGATTCCCAGTAGGGGTTAGGATAGAATGTTATTAAACACTGGATGACATCTAAGATTCTAGGAATACGTAGCATTTTTTCATATGGATTTCAAAGCTCCATTTTCTTTCAAAATGGATTTTATAATTTGTCAGCAACCACATCCATCAGTCCCAAAGTGCAGTTAAAACTATTGCTGCTTATCGGCTTCTGCTAGGCTGTGTTTGTGAGTTCTTAGATCTGGATGCATACACTGCTTGGCTTAATTAGCATATGCTAAAATAATGCACACTCCTCAAGTGGAAGTAGATAAGCATTTTAAAATGCAGCTGCATGTTACCCCGAGCATTTACTCACAGTTAATTCATACTAATTATAGCTAAGAAGGAAGACAATACTTTACTGCTCTGCATGAAATAGAAACTAAAGCACCTTATAAAAACATTTCTTTGTAGCAGTTAGAAAACTCCAGTGCTTTCAATATACAGGTGGGACAGAGAGGATCCAAAACCGTGTGCAGTTACTTAGGGTTACTGATGCACATGGAACTCAAGTTGCTTAGGTTTTCTTCAAATGTATGTGGAATAATCATGGCATGCCTTGTTTAATCTGGCCTTTTCAAAATATAATATCCTCTGACTAGCATGTTGGTTGGTTTTGTCTATTGTTTGAGGGAGCACCACACAAATTTGAGTGGAAAAATCCAGCACTCAGTCTCTACCAAGTTTTGTTTTTCTACTTGGTATATTACCAACTTTGCTAATATAGTGTTTTCCAGGTTTCAAAGCATTTCAAACACATCTCATTTTCTTTGGCTAGAAGCCTTTGAAGTAGGCAGGGCAGAGCAAAAAAATTAAGCAGAAGAGGCCAACAATTCTCAAAAAGCAGACAATTTGTCCCCAGCCTGGGTAACAACTGATTCACCTTTGAATTTCCAAGCAGCAAGTGTTGAATAAAGTGGTTAAAAATTGCTCAGAAGTTTCTTGGGCTTAAATTATGGCATTTCCATTTATGGGTTTAGTCTTTCCTAAGTCTCAGGTTTCTCATCTGTGAAACTGGAGTGGGAACAATAATAGTGATTTCATAACTCTCTTATATAGATAAAGTAAAATAATGTACATTAGACACCTTGCTATTACTAAGGCGGCCCACCAAAGTGTGTCAAGGTCACAGATCTAGGCTTCTGGTACTGCCAGGAACATGCTGCTTGAGATGTGAGCTAGGAATGGCACATTGCCCATGCTGCCCTTGCAGAAGGTATGCCGAGCAGTACACCTTTTATTTTTTTAAAGACAGGGTCTTACTGTGTTGTTCAGGTTGGCATTCAACTCCTAGAATCAAGTGATCCTCTTGCCTTAGCTATTATTTATGGATGGTGATTCTGACTTCCTTCTTTATACTTCATGTGTTGTTTGAAATTTCTACACAAGAATGTATTTAGACTTATAATCAGAAAACAAGAACCAACATTTGGTCTTTTGGAAAACATCTCTTTACAATGTGAGCAGCTTCGTTTCTGTGACTCTTTCTAGTCCGCTTCCATGGTGCCCTCTCATCTCCTCTCAGCCTGGAGTCTACCAAGGGCAGCCTCTCAATCCTGCTCCACTTAATCTCTTCAGCCTCCAGTCTGGTCAGAGGTCAGGAATGCCAAGGGGCTCTTAGGCTCCTTCTGAATGGGATTCTTTGCCCTCCCCAGGACAGAAGAGAAAGGCATTACAGCTGTAACACAGACCCTCCCTCCCATTGCTCAAGCAGAACTCCTTATACAAAGAATTGTTACGCTTCACTAAAACTACCTATTCATTAATGGACATGGGAAGTAGGGGAAGAAAGGTAAATGTAGGGCCAAGTCTTCTTTAAAAAAGACAGCCATTTCGGGAACTCACTGCTTTCCTCAGAAATATGCAAAAACAGTGTGTTTGTATGTTCTTTTTTATTTTATTAGCATGTATTTGCCATATATAATACTAATAATCAGCCTGATCATTTTTCCTTTCACTCTCACATTATGGTCTCACTGAAAAAGTTACTTTGTCGATGTGTTACTAAGAAGTTCACTAGTTTCCACCTTTCCTCTCCACTTTCAGCCACTAGAAAAATACTCACAGACAGACCTCAGAAGAGACAGAATCCATAATACATTGGCCTGAACCCATGAAACAATACAAAGGTGCTTCTATTCCTTGTTCTCTGTGCCACAAAGGCCAAGAGCACCCTTACCTGCTTTATGTAGCATAACTGAGATTCAGCAATCCCATGAATGACAGGCTCAGGTGAAGAGCCCCTCAGGTTTCCATTGCTGGCCAGGTGAGCCGAAGCGCCCCACAGCATTTCACGCACAGACGGGGGGTTCAGGTCTACATGAAAGTCAGCTGAAATCTTACAATTGTTCCTCACATCAAATAAGGCAAGATTGATAAAAAAGGGCTCAACCTGGGAATGAGACCAGTTACATGTTAAAACAGACTTTTAGGGAGGGGTGGGTAAGAAAGACACACAAGTCACAAGATAATTTTTTGCCTCTCAAGTCTGTGTGATTGTAGTTCCTTCCTGAGTTCAACATTTAGCTGAAACTGCATTATGCTTTATGAACATAAAAGAAAATAACAGGCTTCACCAAATTTTAACTTTTGTCAGGTTTAAACGATTTCACATTACAGGTTTTTGAAAGAAAAAGATGGGTATATATAAAAAGCTACATTTAAACAATAATTTTTACTTATTTTTTACATTTTTACTGAAACTACCCCCAAACAATGCCAATATTATACAGTAGAAATAAATCCTCCCTTCTGTTACGTTACAACTTACTGGGGTATACATTTCAAAAGAGCTAATACCACTCAACATCAAATTACCTGACAAAAGCTTTGCCCCATCAGCAATTTTGGAAGACAGGATTCTTCTCTACAGATGGCATTTGAAAGCTGGTCACAAAGAGTAATTTCGTGCCAGATGGCATAAAGATTAACCCCTTATGCACAAAAAAGTCTCTGTGCATATCAGCCTTTTAAAAAGACAATCAGTTATCACAGTTGGTATTTTTTAAATTAGAATCCAAAAATACAGAACCTAAAACATCAACTCTTTGAAGATTTAACATGTACAGTTTCAGGCATTTCTGAGCATGATTCATGACACCATCTTGCAGATCAAAATGAATCCCATCCTATGGAATCGTAAGTGAGCCCAGCAGGCAGGCCACAGGGCATCGGTACCCCACTGCAGCTCTGGTGATAATTATTCATTTCTCAGAGCCAATTTCACAGAAGAAACCATATTTCTTAGTAGAATTCCTAAACTGGAGGATTTTCCAGGTTCTGGGGTTTTACTTACTTTTTTGAGGCTCAGGTAATTATTTATTTTAAAAAATCAAAACTACATGCTTAAACACAGTGTGGGCCCTCATGAAACAGAAAGAGAAGAGCACCAAATTTCCAAAGTAGATGATGTGTACCTAGGAGGTCTCAGTTTGATCCCACCCACACTTTTCATTTTCTGAAAGTCAAGAGCCCTTTCTCTGCACTCTTCTGAGTGGGTAAGACTTTCATGCATCCTTTCAATATGATGGCATACTCAAATTTTAGCAAAAAAAAAGCCGTGGGAAATTCTTCTGGGTCAAATCCATCGTAACATATAGCAATGAAATTTTCATCCAGTAAATCAGTTCTCTGTCACAGAAAAGAATTTCGTTACTATGCTGGTTCAAGGGAAGTAGAAGACAAAGCCCTACGTACATTCGTAGGTGGTCCTTTTGCACTGTCTCCAATTTGACCCAAGATATTGAAAGTTAAATCATGGCAGTTCACCAGGAAACGCTTGTTACACTTTTCTTCAAATGGTTTCACATCAGGTTCAATGCCAGAAAAGTCCAATCTCTACAAAACAGACAGCATTAGTCATTTCAACAAGAAGATAGGATTCATATTACCACACACTGACCTAGAGATATGAATAAAGAGTGCCGGAAGCCAACAGTTCTCTGCCCACCCTTCATTCACTCTTCATTTGAACCCTTCTTTCTTTATTTATTTATTTATTTTTGACAAGCCTCTGTAGAGCTCTTAGGCTAAGATCCACATACTGCTGGAGAGATCCTGAAAGGAGACAGTCAGATTCAGTAAGACAATGGAAAAGTTCCAACCCTACTACATGATCTACAAGCCCCTACATGACATGACTTCCTGATCCTCTCCCACCTCTGACGTCAACTCCTACCACTTTTTTTTTTTTCATTTTTTATCCTCATTAGTTTCAATCATATTGCTTCCTTGTCTATGTTTCTAGCACACCAAGTACATTTTCACCCCAGGATCTCTGCACTTGCACTTTGTTTTGTTATGAACCCTCTTCCACTAGATAGCTGAATGGCTTGTTCCGTTGTTTCACCCAAATCACCCAGATAATTGACACTTCCACAGAGATAGTCCCTAGCTGCTATGGAAAACGGTACATGCTCTGACATGCAGCCTCTCTCTGACTTTTCTGTCATTACTTTTTATGTTTATTTAGTTGGGGGGTTTTTCGTCTTTCTCATAGAATATGTTTCAGGGTAGCAGAAACTGTTTCCTTTAGACCTCAACACAAGGCAAAACTGATGGGAATTGGTTTGGGAGGCAACAAGAACAGCACCATGTCTGTAATTTAGGTCATCAAATAGATACTGATGACATGAACTTAGTTGTGACATAGGAATGAATGGGAGATTGGGGGCGAGATGAGGGAAAATGCTGAGTCCCATTGGGGATGCACTGAGCTGGAGGTGATACCGCGGGCAGATGGAAAACTCGGAGACGCTTGGGTTGAGGATCTGGATTTGGAAGCCACCGGCATGCCGAGTGAGAGGCACATGAGGCTGGAAACCCAGGGACCACCTACGTTTAAATGATGAACAACAGAGTTGGGGGATGTACCCTGGCTGACACAGAGATATATTTTTTAAAATGACTAGTATTTCACATTGAAAACAAGCTTAAAACAAAAGATATCAGGGGCAAAGGAATTAATTTCCCTCGGGAAAGAATCTGTCCTTCCTCAAAGAAACTGCTAGAAACCTCCTCAGCTCACAACGTTCAGGCAACTGAAGTTCATGGTTCATTCTCAAAGGCACACCAGACATACAGTCTACCTGAAAATGGGAGGAAATGTGGGACAATTTACCATACTTTAATTAAGGCCATAGACATGGCAGGTGAGAAATGACTGAGAGAACTGGAAAAGAAGATACGCCAACATGAAAAACTCAAGCCAAGGAACGCAAGAATTTTTCTCAATTACCTCACTAATCCAAGCCGGAACAGTGTGCCTGAAGAGTCTTGGATAATTATGGCTGTTCTGATCTAGCCTGTATCACTGACAAAAATGCCCTTTGAGAGGGCCTCCAAAATAATATTTATACCTAAAAGCACCGTTTTTGCCCTGAGTCTGTTTCTCTACAAACGGAATACAAATGTGTGGGACTAGACAGCTCCCTCTTGAACACTTATCTCTGTGGCTCTGTGGAGCCAGCTGAGGCAAGTCATTGCCATGGAGATCAATTCTAATTTCCGCCCATTTATCTGCTCTCCTGTCTGTCTCACTCAGACACTGGAATGTAAGGAGAAGCTGGACCAAAGGGCCCAGGCCCTAAATCCTTTCCTTTTGAGGCCAAGGAATGCAAATGTTGGAACATATGGCTCTGCTCATTAGTTCAAAGTCTGAGCCATCCGCTCAGGAAGCCAGCATTTCTTTATTCTTTAAAGTCACTGGTAAAACAAACAAACAAACAAACAAAAACCCCATATCTCTTAATAGCATACTGTGGACAGAAGAGAGACTGAAATTATGGGATGGCACTTCACACACAAAAGGTACTTGATACACAATCTGAGTTACTCTGTGGAGAGACTGAGGCTGCCTTTCAAAATCACTATTAAATTCAATTTCTGTGTGTGTGCTTAAAACCTTATCACAACTGTGAATGTTTCTCCCACTGTACCCCACTGACAAACAACTCTATAGAAAATCAGTTCAGTTTCGTAACCACAGAAAAAAATTATACCACAAAATTTTTAACGAGACTGGACTTAATTCCAACCACAGTCAATTGCTTCCTTTGTATACGACGAAAGAGCCTGACACGTCCAATTAGAGGCCAATCACTGAAGGGAAATCAAAGGCTGAGACATGCTCGAAACAAGTGCGCTTCTCAATGAGTATCTTATAAATGACATTCCTGAGGCATGCCATACACATTAAAAAATTAGTCAGATAACACATTAATAGTGCTGTGGGGAAAAGAAAGAGTATTAAGTATCTTTTAAGTAAATTTTTACTAAGTTATTTAAAGTTTTGTGTAACATTTCTAAATGTCTTCATTCTTTACAGATTATATACTTTGCCCATTTTAATCCCAATAAAATTTTTAATTAAAAATTGTATGAAGCAAGGAAAAACAAAATGTTTTCTCCAAATTCTTTTGTATTACTGCAATATACAAATCGAGAAAATTACTGCAATATTTTCATTGAGACAAACGACAAGGCTTAGGTAATGGTGTTCTATTTCAAGCAAAATCAAAGATAGTACTTAGAAATCTCATGTAGAAAGCAAAGTGTTGTGGTACAGGCCTGTAACCCCCAGCTACTGTGGTGGGGTGCTGAGGTGGGAGGATTATGAGTTTCAGGGCAGCCTAAGCAACCATTCCCAGTACTGCAAAAATTAAATAAAGGGGAAAAGAAAGAAAGAAAGGAAGGGGAGGGAGGAGGAGTAGAGGAAGGAAGGAAGGAAGGAAGGAAGGAAGGAAGGAAGGAAGGAAGGAAAGAAGGAAGGAAGGAAGGAAGAAAGGAAAAAATCTCACACAGAAAAAGAGAAAAGAACACAAATTCACCTCCTTCAAGTAATATTATTTCTAATACTTGTATACTCTTGACTTTTTCCACTGAAATAAGAGTGAGATTTAACTGACAAATATCACAAATTTAAATACTGATATAAATAGCTTAGTACAAAGAATGCCTAACATTCATGAGCGGGGTTACGATACACATAAACCCATGCTTTCCTTCAGCACACTCCATTTCCAAATATGGAAAATAAGTATCCGTTTATCTGGTATTTTTTTATGCTGCAGATATTTGATGCGTCTAGATCACAACTGTATATAACGAGTTAAAAGATCACTGAAAAAGCCAGTTGTGGTGGCACACACCTGTGATCTCAGCACTCTGGGAGGCTGAGGCAGGAAGATCTCAAGTTCGAGCCCAGCCTGGGCAATTTAAGGAGACTTTAGCTTAAATAAATAAATAAAGTAAACAGAGTTAGGGGTGTAGCTCTGCGTAAAGGCCCTATGGATTCAAAGGCCACTACTACAAATCCATGTTGAGGAGCAAAATAAAGTGAAAAGCATCTAGGGAAACAGGGACAAACATATATTTCACCCCACACTGTATTACCAGTAAAAAATAAAAAATGATTTCTGTGGAACTTAGTGACACACACCTATAATTCCAGCACTCTGGGAAGCTAAGGCAGGAAAATTGAAAGTCTGAACCCAGCCTGGGCAACTTAATGACATACCAAGACTACTTCAAAAATTAAAAAAATATATACAAATGTAGCTCAGTGCTAAGATCCTGGGTTCAATCCCCAGTACTGGACACACACACACACACTCTTTCTCAGATGTTATTTGTCTAAAAAAAGCAACAATTGTAGGAGTCTTAAAAGAAGTTGTTATTAATACCTGAACTTCCGAATCAAAAGAAAAGAGATTCTGTCTTCCATCTCCTCTACTGAGTTTGTTTAGCTGTTCTGTTTCTCTTCCATACTGAAATTAAAAAAATACATAAAATACGCATTTCCTTCTAAATAGTATTTAAATATAGCTTATAGGATGTGTAGTCTGACACAGCTTTCAAAAATACATTATTCCTCACTTCCAAGGTTTTAAGGACGCTTGTTGGACTGCAGAGTGATATACCACTGTCATTCTGACCCACCATTAGCTAGAGACCAGCTTCCTAAGCTTTCTATGTACTTCTTCCCAGTATCAAGAATCCCAGTCAGTATGAAAAAGAAATCCAAGAACCTTGAGTGCAAAAGAGAAATAAACAAATGAGAAAAATATTTTGCATATCAATAGTGTTAGCCAGGAAATAGTATACACAATTGATTCCATTGCGTTAAGAAACTGGGAAGAGGCTGTACAATCAGAGATGACAAGGATGGAAAGGGCTATAACTAACATCTACAAAACCAAAGAAAGCCTAGAGCAAGGGATCATGGGTATGTTTCTAAATTTTAAAAAACAGCGATGAAGTTTTAAGACAGGAGTAAATTTAAAAGAGAAAAACAGAACTTTTAAAGTTTTTTAACTCAGAAGTCCCAGAAAAGGAGTCTGTTTGTATAAGTGGGTCATAATTTTTGAATTTATTATAATAAAGTTCAACACGCAAAGTATACAATTACTAAGATAGGCAAGGATAACCACCTTGCACCTTTTCACCTGATTTGAATTTCAAGAAGAATGAATAACAAAAAGGATGTCTGTTAACCAAATTTTATCTGATGAAATCATTCTACACACAGATCTTTACATAAAGAACATATGATTTTCGTATGAAATGAACACATGTAAATCTTGGGCTTAATATCACATGCATGTTCTGCATCATTAGTCTCTGAAAAGAATATTTTATGAATGATATATAGTAATGAAATTGAATTAAAAGAAGCAGGTACAATTACCAAAGTCATAAAAACCTGGAAGTAGTTTTCAGCATCCAGAAAAGAAGTTTCAGTTGTTTCCAACCTGTCACTTGGCACTTACAAGCACACCTTTAGGAGTGAAACCTTTCTTTCACAGTCCACCTGTTTCATTCAGTTGCTGGGGCATATTAACTTGGAAATGACATTACCAAATGGGATCCAAAATTAAAACTTCAATAGCTAATCCTCCAGTGTGTCGGGCGAAGGTGAGGTGCCACAGAAAGATGTACCTTCATCAGCTCCGGGTGCATGCTTCTTTCCAAACTGGCCATGATGTTCTCAGATTTTCCTTGGCTGCTGGTTTCATCCTCTGCAAATTCATTAAAAGCAGATGTTCCAAATCACACAGACCATTACTAATCACCTAAGAGAAATATCCCATCTCTCCCACTCCAACCTCTCCTACTAGATTTATTGCAAAGAATTTTGATGGTGAAAGCACAGGGCAAACTTTAATGGACTTTTGAAAACACGCCATGAATTTCTTATCCATTTTAGTCTGCTTATATTTCATGTGTCTGAGCCCATGCTGCAACAACTCTTTAAAAAGTGTACCAACCTTCATAGTCACTTTCAATGAAGAAACAAGTCAACATTTGAGATTAAGAGTTCTGTACTCACCCTGCATAAAGGACATTTCCACGGACTAAAGACAAGGGTTTACGTCCGTAACGAATCATTTAAAAATTCTGACCTTGTGTTGTTTCTACTGTCTCCTTCTTCTCTTGCACTAAACTGTCAGTATTGATCTGAATAATCTTTTTCAAAGTTATCAACCATTCTTCCATCTCCTGTTCAGTTTCAGCAGCCAGATAATGGCTATATTTATCTAACATCTTGAGTTCAAAAGCATGACGGCGCATTTTGGGGCACTACGTGGGGAGAGAAGAAAGCACGTGTTCAGTCCCTTTAGTTACCCTTGTAATATTAGATTTTGTTCATTTATTTATTGTTACTTAGCTGAGCACATACATGCGTCAATACTTCCAAGAAAGAATTGCTCCTTTCAACAAAGAATAAACGTTCCCAGTTGAAAAATGACTGTATCAAACTTATCTTTCTTGTTTTCCTCAGGACTGAGCACAATGGCCTATGCTCAAAGGTGACATAAATTCCGAGTGGTTGGGCAAGTATTATCGTTAGATGCCTTTTGGTATTCTTCACATTTAGGAAACCATACCACCACAAAACAAACAACACTTTACAATTTCTACCCCGTTTAAAGTTTTCTTTGCCATTTATGGATTTTTCAAAATGTACTCCTAAAAATAAGCTTACGTGTGACCTGAAACAAGTATATTTATTTTACATTACATCAAAAGTTTAAGGCAGATGCCTAATTCAGTTTAGCTTATGTATGTAACATTTACTAAAGTAGTATAAAAGAACACTATAATTGGTTCATAACAAACAGTAAAATTTGAAGTATATGTAGGTAGCCTATGTTGAAACTAGGTCACAAAGAAAATAAAAGCCTCCCGCTTCCTTCAAACTTAACACATTCGTTTACTTCACTGCCTTCTCTATCACTACAAAAGAAATTACACACTGCCCCATCCCCAAAGCCTCAGCATTAATTCCAAAAAGGTTCATGAATCAATAATTCTCCACTGCTTGGTCATTATTCCAGAAAGAACTAAGAAATTTCTCCTTCTCATCTTCAAAGCATAAAGAACACATGAAATGAAACTGCTCTAGAAAGTCATAAAGATTTATATACATGAAAATATTTGGGAGATGGAATCATAAATAGAAGACTGTGGAAACAGTACTAAGAATGGTCAATCCAGACCAGGATTAGCTGAGAAAATCCAGGTGTTATGTGTGACTTCTTTCTTTCAACAAAATAAGAAAGCTCTTATTCTATACTTTTAAAAATACCTTCTAGTTGCGGACATAGCTCAGTGGTACAGCACGTGCCTAGCATGTGTGAGGCCCCGGGTTCCATTCCCAGCAGCATGCACATAAAAACAATAATACCTTCATTTTATGCGGATCCTAACATTTTAAAACTGGTTGATTGTTTGAACCTCACAATATCTTATTTCATAGCGTACAGAAACATTATTCATCTTACTTTACAATTTTGAAAATTAAAATTCAGGTAAATTGAGGACGCTGAGCTGCTCGCTTTCTTGCCTACATCACTACTCAGTCTCCCCCTTAGTGCCCCCCCCCCCCGGTGTCCCCCTAGTGTCCACCTAGTGTCCCCCCTACTGTCCCTCTTAGTGTCCAACTAGTGTCCCCTACTGTCTCCCACAGTGTCCCCCCAGTGTCCCCCCCCCAGTGTCCCCTAGTGTCCTCCCTAGTGTCCCCTTAGTGTCCCTCCTAGACCCTTCATACCCCCGGCCTCTGAAATAAAGGTGCCTATCTCTCAGTCAACTGATGTCTTATTCAGGCAATCTCTCTGCCTTCTATTTCCCACCATGCCTTTGTCTGTACCTTCTCAATGATTTAAATCAACAAACATCTGCTAAGTCCTTGTGGTCTTACAGGCCTGCTAAGCTTTATGTTTTAATTTTTTGTGACAGAGTCTTTCTATATAGTCTAGGTTGGCCTCAAGCTCCAAGTCCTGCCTTAGCCTCCTGAGTGCCAGAATTATAACAGGCAAGAACATGCTTGGCTTCCTGCCTATTACAAAGGGAGATAAAGAACGAACAAGACATAGTCCCTGTATCCAAAAAGGAACATGAAGAACGAACCACACATTCGACAGTGATTCAGTTACAGAACAGAGGAAACAGCAAAGTGTAGCACCGGGGCGTGGCATTTAATTCCACTTGTTGGGCATGAGAATGAGGAAAGATAGAGAAATGCTCCATGGCAGAAGAGGCACTGAAGGTAAGAGAAGCAGAAAAGGAAAATCCACGGCAGATGAGGAAAAGCCACATACACATGCGACTCCACAGTGTGTGCCCTGGTATGACTAAAACACAGAATACAGAAGGGGATATAGGGAGCACGAGGCTGGATGGTAGGGGAAGGCCAACCCAACGGAGCCTTAAACACCAACACCGTGGTAAGAGCTGCAGAGCTCCTTCTATAAGACACTATACATCAACAGACAGAAAGTTTTAAAATTAACGAAGGTCCCAATTCACATCTTCGAAATAGGCAAGACTCCAGGCCAGAGGAGAGCAGAGAACTCCAGAAGATGCACTTTGCAGCCAGACTCCAGCGGACGTGATGAGCCCTTAAATACTGGCACTGAGAAGGAGTGCGGCACCGAAGAAGACCCTGTCGCCCCTGTGGACATTCTGGTGTATGCACAGGTCATCAGCCTTCTCTCCCTTCAGTCCCTTCACAACTTATTTTAGGCCCCTTTATTATTATGAACAACATTTGGCTAAATATTTTATTTTATTTTTTGAGACAGAGTCTTACTCTGCAGTCCAGGCTAGTCCCGAACTCTAAATATTTTTTTTTTAATTAGTGAGTTTAGTCTTTTTTTTTTTTTCCCAATTTTTTCCTTTTGTTAGTATATGGTCATGATATATAATAATGACACTGCTGATTCCTTGGTAATTAATTAATACCCTCTTTGGAAAAGAAGATTAACTCAATAACCTTACCTGAACAACATCAATGCAGGCGTCCAAGTAGATGCAACCTTTAGATTCTTTTGAATTTTTCTCATCTTTATAAGAATTAAGAATATATGAACCATCAGGAAGTTGAGTCAAGTAAAAATACCGTCTCTTGAATACCTGTATGGGGAAAGGCCAGGAATGATACACTTGTTACATACACATTGCCCCTGAGCAGTTTCTTGGAACAAAAATCTTAAGGGGCTTGCCAGCCATTGTATCTGGATAATCTTCAGGCAACCCTAAGAAGTTGTTAAGTAGTATCTATATCTTTGTTATTTTTTAAAGATTGATAATGTGATCAAGTAACTTACTTTCACATAATCAACTTTTTTCTTTTTATTAGTATGTACTGGTGATACATAAGACCAGCATCAAAGATTTAAAGTTTAGAAAGAATTTTCATATCTGGATCTCTGGCCTTTTTACTATAGCACCCTTTCCCAGATTAATTTCAAACCACGATTTGGGTCCTTTCAATTTGGTTTATACCATCACCAATCTAAATTTAAATAGAAATCCATACTGTGTCATTTACATTTCATCCTTATAGCTAAACACACTTACCTACGTGGTACCAGGGCCGCTGCTACTTAAAGTCCAGGTTACAGTGTCCATACAGAGCACAAAGAGACCTTAGCTGCCCATAGGTTATTGTGAAATGCCCCAAATGCTGAGATTTAAATCAATAGGCCCATTGGGTCTGCGCCAGTTGTTTGGAGTTGGATTCACAGCAGCTAAGGAGTTGCCTGTTGCTGTAACACCCAGCAAAGCCCACAGGACAGAGGACAAGGAGGAGGCTGCCTGATTCCTTCATGCTGCTTGTCTCTCTAGTCTCCCCCAACCCCCTGAAAACAGATTCGGGTAACTTGCTGATCAACTAAGAAAAGGGGACAAGAAACACTCTGATGAAACTATGCTTCTTTCCCTAAGCCACAAATTGCAGGCTGTGTCAAGCATTTGTCATAGTGAAAGGTAGAGCTCATTCCAGTTGCAACTTCCCAGGATGATGGATCTAAAAATCACTCTAAGATGGGGGTGGCGGGGGGGGGGGGGGCACAGGTTAATTAGAGACTACTACGGAAGTGCGCTCCTGTGCATCTTGCCTTACTCACAAAATTTGGTTTTCAGTTGTAAGCTGTGGTAGAGTGGTGACTTGAGTGAAATGACTTACGCACGGTAGATTAATATGTTAAACACTGTATGGTCTCTCAGACTTGGAAAACCCAGAACACAGACATTCTTTGGAACCATATGAAGTGATAGCCGGAGCCGGGGGAAGGGACAGAGAGGGGGTGGGAGGGTAAAGGATGGAAAGGGATTGTGAAGTCGATGTGATACATAGATGCACGAAACACCCAAATTCATTGTAAATACTATGTATTACATTTGTATATTAATAAAAATAGTGGGGAAAAATAAAATGACAGAAACAAAAGAACCAAAATTACATATTGAGCTGATTTCACATGAACAAACATTTATGGGAGATTTATCTATGCAAAATATCACTTTTTAAAAATTACCAAAATACTTATGGATGATACAAATTACAACATACCTTCCAGGCCGAAAGTAATATGGACAGACTGTACCCCAGTTATTAGACTCTGAATTATGACCAAATTCAAAACTTAAAAAGTAGCCTCAGTGGTATAGTTGGTAAAATCCGCTTTCAGAGCCCACAGCCAGCAGCAAAAAGAGAGAAGAGAAAGGAAAATACAGAGCAAAACATCTGTGGCAGGGTCAAATTACAGTAATATTTTTTATGCACAGCTGCCTTACCAAGTACAGAAGCTTTATAGCCGCCGCCAATTCCAATATTAGCCAAACACATCATTACAATTGAGAAAGAAAGGGATGTGAAATTACACTAGATTACTTTCTGTACACAGTAATCATGTCCACACTTGGCACGAGGTCGGTAGCTCACAAATGTAGTGAGCATGATGGCCGAAGGAGTCCTGTGATGGGGATTCTCAGCCAGGATCTCCTGCCAACCCCAGTGAAACTGTCCTGAAGACCTTGTGGGATCAGACCACACGATCTGGAAGATAATTTTTTTTTTCATAAACTGCAGTAATTCCTTGAACTTGAACAAATAACACGGCAGCTTTTCTAGGCTGGGAATTGCCCTCCCCAAGTGACTGCTCACATACTAGAAGCATATGCTACACACAGTAAAGCTTTGCTTTTCTGTTTTTGGCAGCACTGGCAGTTGAATCTAGGGCTTTCATGCTGAGCTATATTCCCAGTTCGTTTTTATAGACAGAGTCTTGCGAAGAAGCTAAGTGGCCCAGGCTGGGCTCAATTTTTTTTTTCTTTTTTGAGACAGGGTCTCGCTCTGTGGTCCAGGCTAGTCCTGAATTCACTTCAGAGCCCAGGCTGGCCTTGGACTCACGGCAATCCTCCTGTCTCAGCCTCCCGAGTGCTGGGATTACAGGTGCGCACCACCACGCCCAGCTTATGTGGTGCTGGGGAATCGAACCCGGGTACTTAGCGTTTGGCTTAGCGCTTGCTCAAGCGCTTTAACCACTGAGCCATTCCTCTAGCCTCTGGGCTCAAATTTTTAATCCTTCTGCCTCAGCCTCCCAGAGTGTTGAAATTACAAGTCATACTACCAATGGTTTGTTGTTGTTGTTGTTGAGACAGTCTTGCTATCATGCCTAGACTGATCTATTCCTGGGCTCAAGTAATCATTCTGCCTCGGCTTCCAGAATAATTGGGACTATAGGTGTACATCAAGGCACCTGGTTCAATGTTACTTATTTATTTGCAGTACTGGAGATTAAACCCAGGAGAGCTGAGCTACATCATTCATTCATAGAGATAGGGTCTCACTAAATTGCTCAGGCTGGCCTCCAACTTGTGACCCTCCCGCCTCAGCCTTCGGAATAGCTGGGATGACACGCATATGCTGCCACACCCAGCTAGGAATTGTCTTTAGTGTTATCTACCTCTATTAGAAATCAGACCCTGCCCCAGAAATGAGAGTTTTCTAAGATCTCTTCATTCTAAAATTCTAAAATATATGTTAAGTTTCAACTTCTAGGAAGCTTTAAAGGGACCTCTTTCAAAGAAGAAAGGGGTATTCTAAATCTCAAATACGGAACCAAAAAGGAAATCAGAAACACATTTTCCAATTGTTTTCTAAAGTTTCCAAGATGTGTCTATTTAGGACACAGGTCTACATGAATCAGTATATTTCAAAAAGAAGTCAGGTGTTAAAGACCATATAGATGAGTGGTATTTTCCATTGTACCTTTCATCAGAATGCCTCAAGTTCTTTGCAACCAATACCTAATTCTTTTAGTGTTACTTGGGAATAAGTATTACCTACATTTTACCTAGTAGCAAACTGAGGGATCAAGAGCACGTTCAGTTCACATAGGCAAGCCACTGGCAAATGTGGAATCAGAGGCATATGACAATGACAAATGAAAGAAAATCTTGCTGGAACACTAGTGGCCTCCTATCACGGTCTGTATGAGACAGAAAACATAGGAAGTGCGAGGAAGGACGGATGGGGAGACTTTGAGCAGTGGTACCAAGTCACAGTTAGGAGCAAGAAGTTTGCTGTGCTGTATATAACACAATAGGGTGACAATGAGAACCATGTTGTACGGTACATTTCCAAGAGTGAACAGAAAGGATTTTGAAAGTTTTCACCATAAGGAAATGATAACATTTAAAGAGACAGAGATGTTTAATCTGATTTAAACATTATACAGTATATCACATGGTACCCCATTAATATGTACAACTTGTGTGTTTTATGTACCACTTACAAATAAATTTAATTTAAAACATCCTGTAATGTGTGGCCTCCGCATCTCTCTTGGGCTTTATTTCTAATCACACTGCTCCAGCCATCCTGAATTATATGCCATCCTCAAACTTCTCAAGTCAGCTCCTGTGGGCCTTTACAGTTCACAATTCCTTCAGCCCAAGATCCTTGTCCCCAGAACACCCGCATGGCTCAGGCTCCTACTTTCCAGATCTTTGCTTGGGTCTCACCTCCCTGGAGAAGCCGTTTATGAGGACCTCCCTTCCTGCAGCACTCTGTTCCATCTTCTTTACAGCATGCGCCCTATTCAAATAAAATTTATTCACGTACCTCCCTTTCTAATTTACCAAAGGCCCTAAGTGGCCTAGGATGGCAATCCTGTGAATCCCTTTATAAGCAGGAACAAGGCCCTTTGCCATTTGGTTGCACTGAACATGGAAGAGAGGCAAGAAAGTTACAGTAGCTACTATCCTCAAAGCAGGGAACCCTTTTATCGTCTTTCATAATAAATTTCAAGAGTTTTACTCACAGTTGCTGCCTAGGGAGGATTTACTGCTCTATCAGACAAACCAGGGCTCGGCAGAACATTTGCCTGACATGCACAAGGCTTATCATTTGATTCCCAGCACTGATGTAAGCCAGAAACCCTGTGAAAGGATATTCCAAAGGTTAAGAGTCAGAGTAGGTGGGCCAGAAGCAGTGTCAAAATGGGGCAAGGAGACCTACTTGACCAAGGTCTCAGGACAGCAACCAATGGCAAGGATGCCACAAAAAGGGAGAAAGCATGAGGTTAAGAGACATGGTGGGTTGTAGAACTCATCTAAACAAAGATGAAAAAACAGTGAGGAAGAAGGTCCGAAGGCTTACAAGAAAACTGAGCTGAGGTGTTTACACCAGAATGCTAAGAACTTTGTCCTGCTAGAGACGTTCAAGCACTAGGCTGTCCACCTAATATGTCACTCATCTTTCTCCATCAGATTTCTCCTACCAAATTTTAACGTATGACAGAGTCCTAGTCTTTGGGAGAACTGGATATACACCAAATAAATAATTAAATAATTCTACCATATGTGAGCACCCAAGATTTTTTTCTCTAGCCATTCATTTTATTTTATTTTGAATATGCATGATCTACAGGTTCAATCACATATTGAAAACATATGGCTTGTGAAAACCATGCACACCACTTTTGCCATTTTCCCCCTCTCTCTTACCCTTTCCCTACATGTCTCCCACTCTCAGTGACTCATCCCTTTCCTAGCAGTCCATTGTCCCTCTTCCTAACCTTGCTCTTATGTTAATGTCTTCTTATGCAATTATTTATGTGAATTTCATAGTAGGGTCACAAGTCGATGTTTAGTCTTTTGTGTCTGGTCCTTTCCACTGAGCATTATTGACTCAAGGTGACCCCGATTTCTTCCAAACACTTCGTATCTGTCTTTCCTCATGGTTACATAATATTCCATTAGTGCTCAAGATTTTTAAAGAGTGTCCCAAAAGTTTGTTAATTTTTTGTCTATGTACGGATACATTTAAGACACCCTGTACATTGAATTTAGTGCTTTCATAATTTTTCTCACAGTATTAGCTCTACTTCAACTATGACAAATGAATTCCGGGCAAATACACTTTCACATTATAGTGTATATTATAGTTTATATAGTATTTGGCAACCTTTAAAACACCGTGTATTGCATTTGAAGCACAGCCTAGTAGGAGGGGTCTACGATGCACTCTTCCTGTTGCATACATACTACTTTCTCATATTTACTGCAAAATGTCATGACATGCCTTTCCTCAAGTTCTGTAGTGATACTCAGGCATCCACATGATAAGGCTCTGTGTTGGATCCCAGCATTCAAGGCCTTCCCACAAGGCGACAAATATATAAAATAGTAACACCTGCTAACATATGTGCAGGGCTTTCTGCTCTATACTCTCTGGCTAAGTGATTTCCTCTCATTATTCATTTAACCCTCATAACAACTTTGTGTGACCCATGTTACAGAAGAGAAACTGAGGCAAAGGGAGACACCAAAGGTCTAATAAACTTTATATCCTACAGCTGCACAGTTCGGCTCCGGAATGTTCCCCTAAAGCCTCCCAAATTTGGAAGGTGGCTGGATTATTAAGACTAATTACATCAAATGGATTATTCCGTTGAACTCATGTGCTGTTAACAGGTAGTGCCTGGTTGGAGGGAGCAGAACACTGGACGTGTGGCCTGGAGAGATATATCCCTGTCCCCACCTCCTTCACAGTCCCTCACCCTGCTTCCTGTCTTGCCATAACAAAAACTGCTTGTTTCCAGCTAGGCTCTCTGTCATGCCTCTCTGCCACTGCCAGCCAACCATGCGTAGACTGTGACTTTCTGAAACTGTGAGCTAAAAGAAACCTTTTCTCCCTTGAGGTGTGGGTGTCAGGTTTTGTGTTCCAGGGACAACACAGTGATTAAGACAGTTAACCAAACCCCACTAACACATCTGCCTTCTCCATACTGCCTCAGCTCTCACCTTCTCCTTTCTAACTCCCTTCCTTCAAGGTTCCGCCTTCTTGAAGAAGCCTTCTCTGACCCCAGCCACAAAAATCTGGAGCCATAAAACACTTGATCTTCACACCATTATGTTTCTTGTGTTTCTCATCTCTCCAAAGAGGTCTCAAACTCTACATGCGACACTCTTACCTTCCACACTATTAATAATGTACTCACAATATCTACTTGGTGATAAATCTGCTGATTCCTAATAATGCCCAGCACATAGGAAGCACGAAATGTTTTTGAAAAGTGATTAATGAATAATGAATGAGGGCAAATGAAACACACAGAACAAATTAGAATCCCTTCCCACAGTAAATGAATGTTAACACATTTGTTAGGCTGGTAGACTTTAGAATATAAGTGGACCAACATATCAAAAATAAAATATTTCTTCTTTCTTTTTTCCAATCTACCTAAGGACCTGGATTTCTCAGCAATTATTTTTGATATTGTATGTGCTTTCTTAGGTAAAATCCTCTTTTGATTTGTTATTCTCCCACTGCACAGGAGAAAAACTCTCTAACAGTCAAAGAGGGGTGAAGACTTCTGGACTTTAGATTTATAACAAGCGGCCCTCTTTTGTGTGTGTGTGTGTGTGTGTGAGAGAGAGAGAGAGAGAGAGAGAGAGAGAGAGAAGGCACCAGAAGTGAGTCATACATCAAGCAGCTGAACTCTTAGCCCTGTTAACATACCAAAGCACTTCAACACTTAATCGCTAGACCCTGGAGAAAGAAGCTAGAGGAATGTGATCACAGTGTTCTAAGGAGATGCAGAAAGGTGAGTGTACCAGGGTCGGCCCAGAATAGGCAAAGACTCAATTATTTTATTAAATGAAAAACCAGCCTCAAGATCAAATTCATCCCTATTCTATATATTGTTCCATCCCTTAGGAAACTGTTCTGAATCCCAGGGGCAGGCCATGTCCAATAACACAGCCATCCAATCCACATTACATTCTTTCACTGATATGCAAAGAAGCTGACAGAGCAGATGTCTCTAGCAGCTACTTGGGAAAGCGAATGTAAATTAATAGATTTCTCTTAGGACGGGTTTAGTTTTCTGCACAAAGGAGCACACATTTTCTATGATAGCTTTAACGGGTCTCTAATACTTCGCAGGAACAGAAGTGGGACAGTGGGATGTATTCTCATTAGCTAGAAAGAAAAAATTAGGGAACTAATCACTAGGATGAAGCATGTCCTGTTTCAACACGAATATCAAGAACAAAGCAATTTACATGCGCAGAATAAAATGGAAAGCGTTTGCAAGAGCAGGCATGAGGTCAGTGTTCTCCTCGGTGACATGCAGAGTGGGACACATCAGCAGCTCTCCTCGACCTGAGTTTCTAGCACTTGTTTCTCAGCCAATAATGGGGTGATTCAGCAAGCCCTTTAGAAAAAATAATGAGATCTGCAGAAAATGGTGCAGACTATACTTTAACAAATGACCAGAGCTGAGGGAAAGATACATCCTGGGGAAAATAGAAATTTTTCCTCGGTTAAAATGGGAGATCTTACAATCTTCTAATATGAAGGACTCTGAGGCTGTGGTTCAGAGATAGAGCACAGGCCCTGAATATAAGCCCCAGTGCTGGCTGAAAAAATAAACACAAAGAAACAAACAAACAACCCTCCACTTAGTCTCCTAGCTCTACTTTCCCTAGAGCCTGTCATCATCCACTTGAATGTTTTTATAAAACTCGCTGGCAGACAGCTATGGAAATTTAGCTTTCCAAAGTAGCTCATATACAAATGACTTTGGTTACATTATTTATATTGCATTATAGGCCATTTGGTTGCTTGCTTAAAAGATCTTAAAAAGCAGGAGTCTTCCGAGTCCCTGTCATCACGCGAGCTTTGTGCAGTCTCTTCCGACCCCCTTCCTTCTATCGCTGCACTGTCTCTCACGGTTCTGTTTCGCCCTTCTTTGCTATTAGATTCCCTTATTTCTGACACTCAAAATGTCCAGGAGACTGAGATTCTACAAAAGCCATTTGAGGCTGCACATAATTTCAAATATTTCAAAGGACTGATTGTACGTAATTTTTGACATTGAGAAATTTTTAAATGAATAAAAACCTTCAAAGGTACAAGTATACTAACAGGCACCGAGGTGCCCTGCTTTTGCTTCCTATTGACCCCAAATGGACCTGCAGACCAGTGTCCAGCCAGTGCATCAAGGAGGCTCAGATAAAATACAAAGGCAAATGCAGGGCTTCTTGAGCTGTTGTTCACCAATGAGTCATGATTAAGTCCCAGACCTTATGGTACCAGATTCCTGGGTACAGTCGGCTGTGTTTGCTGGGACTCCCAAAGCTTGGATTTATGATAAGAAAAGATTGTTTGCTTTCAACTCTGCAAGCTCAGGCCCCAGATGCTGGTTTCCAGAGCTCCCAAAGCTTCTTACCAGTTTGGGCTGGAGGTCCTTGCAAACAACAGACTCTGGTTGCACCTACGAAAAACCTGACTCCAGTCTCGGACAATGAGTCCAACAACAGCACACCTGAGTCATCTTCTCATTTGCTTATGAAATACTCTAATATTCTTTACTTCAAAGATTAACAATAGTACAATATATACATTTAGCTCCCAGAATTCCAAAATGGAGATTCATAATCCATAATGAAAAAGAGTACGGATAACTAGAGACAATGCCAAAACTTCATCATGGTCTTTACATTTCAAAATATCCGCCATTAATTGGATTCAAAGCTGCGTAGTCTCATATGGCCCACTAGGTTTATATTATTTTTCCTTTCTTTGCCTACTGTTTTGGAGATGTTCTAAAAAGAAATGAATGGTTTTAGCATACGTGAGTTATGTCTTTCTGGTACAGAGAGAGGGAAGAAGGGAGAGAGACAGACAGAAAATATGAGCAGCTGCTGGGGATAAAAAAACGGTAAAGCAGAGAAAGCATCTAGCTCAAGAGCGAAAAAGCAACAATTAGCTGGAGACAAGTGGCAGCTGTCCCCTTCATCTGAGCCATGAGGTCACCAGGTCGTCTCAGACCCACCACCCACTCCATGAATTTATGGTTCCTGGCTGGGCCCTACGATTGCTGAAGTTTTCAAACTTAGGGCTAGATAATGCAAGCGGACCAATAAATCTTTGACAACTGATTACATTAGTTTTCTACTGCTAGTATTACAAACTACCACAAACCTGGAAATGGTTTAAGACTACACAAATTTACTATCTTAGAGCTCTGCAGAAGTCCCACGTGATGTGCGTGCACTGGACTAAAATCAACGCAGGGGAGAATCCATTTCAACTTCCTGGCCTTTTCTGGCTCCTGGAGGCTGCCCACATTGCTTGGCCTGCGACTCCTTTCTCCAACTTCAAAGTCAGCTGCTGCACAGCGACTCTCTCTGACCCTCTTTCTGACTCTCTTTTCCCGCCTCCCTCTTCCACTTATTCGGGATGTTTGTGGGCCCACATGGCTAATTCTAAATGCCCTGTTTCAGCTGGTTAGCAACTTCAGTTCCCCCTTTGCCATGTAAGGGAACCTTCACGGGTTATACAGATTAGGATGTGGACATCTTTGGGGGCTCCTTAATACTCCTGCCACATTGCCACATCATTCAATCTGTGTTTCATAAATCATAAAAGAAAAAATAAAGTATGCACTTTCTAACACGCAACTGTTTTTTTATTTATAATATATGGATCCTAAAAAAGCTGAAATAATTGTGACCTGGGTTTCTCATATCAGAGAAGCCATTCAATATTTCACCTTCTGCTTCTGACTCACTTCACTGAGCACGATGCTCTCAAGTTGCCTCCATTTACCTACAAAAATCTCCAATCTATCTGTCTTTATAATGATAGCGTTTCATCATAGAACTTATTGTGGGGAATAATGGGAACTGGAGGGGAGGGAGAAAGAGTCGGAGGGTTGAAAAGAGAGAAGGGAAGGATTTGTAATTTTGCCACGATATGTATATGCACAAAATACTCAAGATCAATGTAAACTTATCAATAAAATGGGGAGAAACCTAAAAAAATAAACACAAGGCAAATTATAACTCAATGGTATTAGAAAATAATTTAAAAGGATTTTGTGAATTTTTATATAAATACATTAGTTTCCTAACATCTTGTTTTATGAATCCGGATTTGCTACAGGGTATTTTCTTAGTGTTGGGCTAAACATAATTATGGGTAAAATATGCTTAACATTTTGAGAATGTTAGAGAAGAGTGAAATTGAAAATTAAATCCCAGAGGTATAGTCAATAGAACAAAAATTTTCTAATATTCTGTAGCACAGCAATTAGAGTTGACAACCATTGATTGCATATTGCAAACTAGCTGGTAGAGAAAACTTTGAGTGTTTTCAACACATACACAGGGTGACAGATATGCCAGTTACCATAATCTGCTCATTACACATTTTATCAATGTACTGAAATATCACACTGTACCCCATAAGGATGTACACCTACATTTTTTGAGACAGGGTCTCGCTCTGTGGTTCAGGCTGGTCCTGAACTCACTATGGAGCCCAGGCTGGCCTGGAACAGATAGCAATCCTCCTACCTCAGCCTCCTGAATGCTAGGAAAGGTGTTCAACTATTGCGTATTCCTTAAAAATAAAAAGCTGTAAATCCACTTTCAGAAACTCGACATAGATTTATAACCTTCACATATGCATTTCTGACCCTGATAACTTTGATAGGAGGCATAAGACCTGAGTCTCACGCAGCAGGTGAGCACGCCTGTGATCTAGTAATACGTCACACATACATGCACCAATTCTCCAAGTTGATCGTACTTACTGTGTACCACAAATGCACACCAATAGCAAGAATAATTTTGGAGAAAAAAGAATTACAAAATCTTTTTCCAAGTGAGAACCAGCTATGAAAAACATAACCAAAAATTTAAATTGAAATGTTATTGATGAATAAATTTTTTAAAAGAGCATAGGTTCTAGTATTTGCATGCCCAGGTTCTCTGCAGACTTGGAACTGTGTGACTTTGGGTTAATTACTAGATTTCTTTGTGCTTTATCATTTCTATAAATTAAGAATAAGAGTATCTATTTCATGGGGCTGCCATGAAGATTGAATGTGATTAAAACACTTGGTACAGTCCCTGGCACACATCGGGTCCATAATAAATGGACTCTTTCATTATCACCACACACTGAGGCCCATGCCTGGACAACTTGGATCATTATCTTCAGGACTTGAAAATGAAAGTGAGAACAAGACGGGACCACCACAGGGAAAGCAGCAGGCAATATATTAAATTAAGATAAAATTTGAGTCTTCCCTTGATATACACCCATGGTTTCCACTTGCAGGCTGTTTGAAAGCTAGAATGACCTTTAGTTCTTAACGGGGCTGTGAATCATCCTCAGTAAACCACATCAGCCTATACTGAATATGTGAAAGAACAGTTATATTTGGTGTCAGGGAATAATTCATTTTTCTGCTCAGAATCTTCAAGTGGCTTATCAGCTCTTCCTCTGAAGTTTAATGGCTCTTCACAGCCTGCTGAACAAAAAGCTAAGCTCAAGTTGTTCAAGGCACTATGCAATTTCTTCCTTTCGATGCTGCTACTTCCATCTTACACAGATGCCATATACAAGCTCACGGTCAAGCTACAAAGCTTCCGGGGAGGCTGCTCTGGTCACCCCATGGTTCTACTCTGCATAAGATTTAATCTGGTTTATTTCTTACCTAGTCTAGAGGCCACTAAAGATCAAGGGCACCTATCTCAGGTACCTAAGGATTTCCCCACAATTTAATAAGCACCTAATTAACATTTGCTAAAGAAACTGATTACCCTCTGCTTCCACTCATTAAATACGTTTCCACATATGAATCTCTGATGCTCTTCTTTTAAAGCTATTTTCTTCATTCAACTGACAGCCTCCTCCTTAAACTTCCGATTCAGAAGATAATAACTACATTACATTTCTTTAAAGAGTTACACTTCTAAATTTATCCTGAGGTTTCAGATGTTTAAAATTCCATACATTTGTGAGAATCTTTTCATTGAAGTTCCCCCCACCCCAGGGTTCATCATAAAATAAACTCTCCTTCTAGACAGACTTTGTACATGACATTCTTAAACTGAGGAGTCACGCAACAAGAACTCCTTACCTTCATGGTGACTGTGATGGTGCTGTTCACATTCGCTTTGTGCAGCCAGCCCTGCTTTATCACACCACCCTTCTGAGAACATAAAGATGATGAGTCCTGAAATAGAGCAAATGCAATCAGTGAAACAGCAGCCAACCAGCCAGCTAATTAGCCAACATTTGGGGAAGCACAGAACTAGGCTCTGTTCCCACTTCCTAATTAAAACAGAAAGTTCTCCCTTCCTCATAAACATTTCAGTTTTCTGACAGTAGAAAGGTCCTATGACGTGCACATGGTAGGCACTCAATAGTTACCGAACTGTATGGGCTCTCTTCTAGGGAAGTCTTCTGTATGATACACCTAGTCCAACTGCACTTCAAAATGTCACAGCTATCAGGCCATCTTTCCAGGGTGGGGGTCTTTATTAGGCAAAGGATTCCATACCACAGGCCCAATACAAGCAAAGCAACTCCACACAACTATCTCACAGGTCAGGGAACTTGTTTACACACAAAACCCAGCCCATTTTCAGTTGACTTTTCCTAAATCCCATTTGGAAATGAAACGATTCTTTTTAAAAAATGAAAAAAAAATCACTCATTAGTTTGAAATTTGAACAGAGATCACTCCAAAATAACTCCTTGCACCACCTTCTCATGAGGAATTTCCTTTGGAATGTTTTTCAGCAGAAGTGAACCATCATTACCTCATCCTTCTCACAGTCCTCATCAATCTCAAATACATGGTTAGGAATCTTTTCTGGTCGCAGAGATTTGCTGAAAATGCAAACGAATTGTCTTAGACACTGAACAAAACAGATAAAAATCAACAACATTTGTTGTGGTAACCAACAAATAAAAAAAAAGGTGAGTAGACTTTTTTGTTTTAGTAACAGGAAAATGCCAAGCCCTAAGGAGAAATCCTGTTCCCCTTTCCAAACACAGACTCTCCCCCACCCTGCCCCTCATCACCACCCCGTCCCCGACACACACACCCTGAGTAGATGTATACTGCTCTGTTTGTGTGGTGCTGGGGACTGAGTCCAGGCCTTCACCCATGCCGGGCTGAGCTACACTCCCAGCCCCACATTACTTTCTATATAAGGACTTTCACATGTGCAGCCTGCAACAAAGACATAACTCAGCCAAGGAGGCAGAAGAGCAGGGCAGAAGTCACTAAGCAATGTGTACCAGAGTCATTTACAGTGGCAGAATATTCTCTTTCCCCAGGTCAAATAACAACACAGCATAATTCTGCCTTTTCCATTTGTTTGCTTTATGAACTGGTCATTTTAGTACTCAGTTTTCCTCTGCAGTAAAGTGCTTTTGAAAACTACAAAAAGCTACACAAGTATTTTATTTTTCCCATATTTTTCTAACATATTTCTCATATGTTATCCCATGAAGTTAGTAACAGCAGAGGTGAAAAAGAGGGGAAAAAGACCAAACAGGATGAGTGACTGGTCCCAGGTCATGCACTTGGTAAGTTGGCATGAAATAAGATTTGAACCACGTGAGTCTGGCTCCTGGGCCAGTGTGTTCATGCCATTCCTTCCACTCAACTGACAGAGGCGTACTTTCTTCAAGGGATGCCTAGGATCAATGAATTAAACCAAGTATCTTCTACCTTTTCAACTGATACCAGTGGAATATGCTTACTACATTGTGCAGAATCAACTAAAGATAATCTATGACCTGTGTAGATGCATCAAAGCCAAAAAGTGAGCCCAGACATTTTAGAATTTCACGTATCAATTGCCCAAAATACCACAATTACCAAACATAATTGTTGCTGAGTTGTGCTTTACTATATAACTGAGAAGTTTTACAAGTCATTTTTAAAAGTTTTAAAATGCAATAATTCTCCTTTTGATTATTTCCTTTGAATTCTAAACTTACCACGGCAACATTCGAAAGTCCCCCGAGAAGTCTTCATACTTATAGTTTACCACATGCCAGTCTGTACTATAGGTTTTAATGCACTACAAGAAAACAGGAATCTTTAATTTTAAGTATAGAAAAAGGGCACATATATCAAGTCTGATACTTTAAAAAAAAAAAAAAAGCACTCAGGAATGTTGGCACTGGAACCTTCCTTTGGGCATAAACTGTTTCTCTACCCAACTGGTGGCAGTAAAGCCCAATTCATATGCTCTTTTGAATAATCTTATTCCAAGTCCACAGAGCACTCAAATCCAAAAGAAAAACAGTAATAACATATGCTACTTCTGAAAATGTTTAAGCTCTATTTCAGTATCACATCACATAGACTTGTTACATAGATCAACTAAGTTTAGTAATTTTATTTTCCGTTGACATTAAATTTAAAATGTGAAGATATAAATATTTTACATATATTATAGGTACTTTATATACACACACCCATATAAGTATATGTACATATATAAATTAAAATGTTCCTCTGTGGCCACTGAACCCCTTACTTCTTTGACAAATAAACTCTGGGCACTCTTTTCAGCATCTTCTGGTACAGTTGACTGCACTGTTCTGCGCTGACGACCTATCACTGAGATCTGGAAGACAAAGAACATTCTTGCTGAGAGTTGGCCTGGAAAATGCAGGTTTTTGTTCTTTACACAGGTGCTTGTGAACTCACAGATATATCTTCCATGGGGAACATGAGCAGGTCTCTGAGAGGGTCACTGTAAATCTGGGTCTTCCTTTGTGCAATAACATTCTCATAGTCCAGGGGCTCCACAACTTTGGCCTTTTCCTTTACAAAGAGACAAAAATATACTCAGTATAGGCAGACCCAGAAAAGACAAAGTCCTCTCTATGCACTAAAGATACATCATCTCACAGAAGAGATTACTGATACTAATAAGTACTTAAAAAAGACACTTTCACCAGGGAAATAGTCACCATAGCCACAAATGCAAAGTATGAGGACGCCAAACCACTTCTTGTTAAAGACAAGAGTTCCGGAGAAAGAGCACCATATTCTGCTTATCTGTGTGCCTTCCAAAAACGTACTGAATTCTAAGAGAAAAAAAAAAAACTGGTGTATTTGAAAGCTTATGAGTTGGTATTTACTGAATATGCACTATTCCCTGGATGACTGAATAGGAAAAAGTATCAGCATCCATGCACATTCTCTGTACCAGGCTCACTGTCCAAGGAATGTACCAAGTTCCAGCATAGCTGGGCACCCGTGAGTACTAGTGACACCCAATCCTGTGGGCAGGTCATAAAGGGTGTGGCTCCACGTGGCAAAGCTAGTAGATTGCTGCTGGACTTCTAGGTGGGTTGGCCACTGACGGTAAGGTCCCAGCCTACAGCTAAAATTACAAGTATCAGGGTCGGGAAGCTGAGGAATCCAGAATATGTCTTAGTAATAAGAGCAATTGTAATAATTTAACATTTACCAAGCCCTTTCTATATGCCATGTACTGTGCTGAATGCTTCCTAGATATTTTAAAATACAATACTAATGACAACCCTATGAAATAGATTTAGCCATTGTCTCCTTGTTAGAGATGAGGAAGCTCTGAACTTAACCTTGCCCACCTTCTGTGGTTGCAAAGGCTCCATTGTTTCTCCCATATAATGCTTTTTCTCTATGCAGAAATACACAAAGACAATAATGTGAAAGCTACTGAACTTGGAATAGCACGTGACCTCCTACCTTCCTATTCTTTTCTCCTTCCTTGAACTTACCATGATTTGATATATTATATTTTTACCTCTCTGCCTGAAGGCAGAGATATTCTTGTATGCATTTTTGTAACCAAGAATGTGGAACAGAACCTGGCACATGGTGGGCATTTAATCATTAATTGTGTAATGAACTTGATATTCAGATTTAAATAGAACTATGCCTTGCCACACATTACAAACCAAAATGGGTATATGCCATGGTTTAGATCTCAAATGTCCTGCCAGAATCTCATGTATTTAGATGTTGTGGGTTATCTATGGATTTCACATCTGTTAGGAGGTAAAGCCTGGTCAGGAGGTGTGAATTACTGAGGGTGTGGCAGATCACCTAGGGCGTGGCTTGGAAAGGGTATATTCTTGTTCCGGCATCTTCCCAATGCTTAGCCTTTCTCTTGCAACACTACCAACAGCTTTTCTACGGCTAGGCCTCTGCCGTGTGCTTCCGCCACTGCCAGCTCTTCAGGAGTGGACTGAGACCTCTGAAACTGTGAGCTAAAATAAATCTTTTCTTCCCCAAGTTGTAGAGTTTGGGTATTGCATCCCAGAAACCAGAAAAAGAAAAAATGACTTAGACAGTATACTTAGTATACTTTAGTAATTTTTACTAATGATGCTTTAAGTGAAATAATTTTATTAAAAATTTATAATAAAATTGCATAAGGAAATCTGTTAATAAATATTAAAACTTCACAACAAAGAAGTGATGAATGTTCCCGGGTTTGGTGGTGCACAACTATAATCGAAGTACTCAGGAGGCTGAGGCCAGGAGGATTGAGTTTGAGGCCAGCCTGGGCACCTCAGTGATTTCAAAGCCAATATGGGTTACACAGTGGGCCTTTGTCTCAAAATAAAATGAATAAAACAAAACATAAGTGTGTGGGGAGCAAATATGTCTAACCTAAACATTATATATATGTATGTACACATACACACCTGTATCGAATATTATTTGGCACCCTTATAATATGCACTTTTATGTTTCTTGTGTATCCATTAACAATAAAAATTTTAAATACGTTACAGCTTCACATCCTATTAGAATCAGGGTTACACTTGTATTTGTGTAACAGTATTTGAGATAGGGCTGAAGCTGTGGATGTCGGGTATTCTGTCCCAGCAACAAGAAAGCAACTAAGATGCATACTTTATTTCAAGTCTTACATTTGGATTTGTTGACCCATGAGATCAAAGCAAGCCAAGTATTCCTAGTATGTCTGTGAATACTAGTGCAAAATAAGATAGAAGAAAAAATCCTATTTGCGGAACTCGAGATTTTTTATTAGAAAAATTTGACCCCCTTGAGTTACATTTACCATGTTTTCATGAAGTCAAATGAAAGGAAACAGATTGCATATTCCAAGTTTAACAGTAGGAGTCTGATTGATTCCTCAAAGAAGTTGAATGAATAAAGCCCTATCTAAGAAAGCAAGCTTTCAGCCCAGAAAATAAGTCTTGCTTTTGGTGCCAACTGTCTTCCCAATACAGATCGTGAAAGCAGTCCTTAAATTCACTGTTTAACCTGTTGAATTAACACCTTAACTTGCATGTAGAATGACTTCTAAAGTACCTGCTTCGAGTAAGAGAACAAAAGAGAAAGTCCTCCTTCACTTCCTAAGGTATATGTCAAATTAACATGAAAAAGCACATGTGGAAATGAATCACTTCTTCATATGTATAGTATATGCCTTCTAAAAGTGAAACCAGCTCCCCAGGGATCTTAAATGCTATATATAAAACAAGGTTTCACTTTTCATTTAAAACTAAGCATTCTGGGTCTTTACTCCTATTTCCTTTGTCAGGAGTAGTTAGACTACAAAGAAGTCCCCAGATTATTCTAGATCTCTTGGAAATTCCCCTAACAGAAGACCTAGGCCTATGAATCAGTCTTCATCTCTACAAGAAGAAAAAGGAAAAGACCTGAAGCCCTATATGTCCCTTCCAGTCGGATTCAGTCATAAGCTGTTAGTACTAGAGGCAAGGAGAACTTCTGACTTGCAGTATTACCATGTCTTAGCAGTGGCTTTTCCTAGAGGTATAGAACATAGTCTGGATTTAATTTTCTACTCAGCTTTATCATTCTATTAGCAGACTTCTGTAGTTACCCAAAATGAAACTTCTAACAGACTCAAAGAGGACATTTTGGAGCCAGGTAAAATGACACATGCCTGTAATCCCAGTACCCTGGGGATTCTCAGGTAGGAGGGTGCCAAATTTGAACCCAGGCTGGGCAACTCAGTGAGAGTGTCTTAAAGAAAAGGCTGGGGCTAAAACTTCATGTGAAGGCCTGGGGTTAAATCTATCAAAACAAAACAAAAGAAAAAGAAAATAATTTTCTCTCTGTTTTGATTTACACTTTCTAACAGTTCTTACGATGACTGGCCTGAAAAGGTGCTGTTTCTCGACTCCAGACACCTGTGCTCTTGCTATACTAAACGGGACTTGTAATCACTCCACAAAAAACAAGGCTCCACTACATCCGCCTGTACCGTTCAGTAGCCACATGAAGTGAAAGGCAAAGGCATTTCTGCAGCCTGGAGAGCAGCGAGCATATGTTTCAGTCTTTTCTTCCGAAGTAGTGACAGGAAAACCATCAACCTAAATTTGGAACCTACTCAGTTTTCACCATGGGGGAAAGCAAAACATAACAAAATGATCTGTCTCTGGATGTTGTCACCCAATGAGCTCTAAGCGCTCTTGAAAATAACTTCATAGTAATATTATTAGCACGTTTGGGTTAATTCACTAAAGATTACTTTTAACTAGTCTTAAGAAAACACTATCATATACATTCCCCTTGTTTATGTTCAAAAATATGTTAAATAGACAAATGCTATCCTTTCAACTTCATTCTGAGGAAACTGGATCAAAGGCTTAAGTTTAGCTGTGTGGATCAGCAGTAAAGTCGTAATTGCAACCCAGATTTCTTTTTGGTGGCAGTGACGGCGATCAGGCCCGTGGCTTGCCACATGGCAGGCAAATGCGCTTACTGCTAAACTGCAGCCTCAGTCCCAAGTCCCAGATCTTCTGACTTGTGATCCTTTTTCTTTTACCAGCGTTCTGCAAAACAAACTTATTTGTATATGATCCTCAGAATTTTGCCATACTTTCTGTACTACAACTTACTTCACATTTTTATTCAAATACGTTCACTGAAATACATTTATTGGGAAAGAAAGCTTGCTGGGCCAGGTGACACAATCTACAATTTCAGCACTCTGGGAAGCTGAAGCAGGAGAATCACAAATTTGAGCATAGCCTGGGCAACTTAGCAATTTTGCAAGACATCATCACAAAAATCAAAACTAAAATCAGGCTGTGGATGTGCCTCAGTATAAACCCTAATATCATCCAAAAAGGAGAAAGTTTTATATGACTCTCAGAAAGGAGAATAAATTGGCATTTTCCCAATCCTACTAAAATGAAACTTTGAAATGCTCATTTTTGGACCACAGTTCGGGCATAGTATACTGTATTTACTCTATGTTTACTCAAGCCTTAAGGTTCAAACTCAGTGGATTTCCAATGGGTCCTGAAACTAGAATGAAATGCACAATTCCACAAATTAAGTTTTCTTTTTATTTCTAGCACGAGGGAAAGAACAAAGATTAAAAATTCATTAGTAGAGATTTAGTTACGACCTGCTTCCTGGCCCAAAGAAGAACAATGAGTCCTGAGAGTCTCCAACAGCATCACAACTTAGAACTTAACAATTGTGTGGTGGTTCCTGCACATCCATGGTACAGGATGACTAATCTTCCCTAACTATGTTTGCATAAATATAAAATCATGCTTGCAACTCTAAAATAAATACATAAATATGCACATGGATGCAGATAGTCAACCAAATAACTACTAACATGCTCAACAATCCACACATCTACAAAACCTGTTTATGCTAACACTCGAAATTTAACCATAAAATTTCAACTTTATTTAAAACACAATAATGATCACTCTGTAAATGCAAAATCATCCTGGGTTACTTCTGATTAGGTATTACACTGAAGGTCATTAGTTAAGCAATAATTGCTTTTAATCTTAGAAACTAGTTCTCCTTAAGAATTTGAAGAATGTCTCTTCTGCAGGCCTGGAGTGAACACTGGCTTTACAGAATCACCCTTTATCATACTGGGCGGGTGACCGGATAGCAAGAGGAAAGCCCATCTGCGGGGAAAGGGGCCAAGAGCTAAATATCCGTGCACCACCACCTTTACCACCACCACCCCATGTGTCCTCCAAATTCAGTTTTGGGGCAAGAGAGGGCACAGCAACAACCGATTCAAGAAAATGACTTTGTCCCAAAGTCAGAAGCTCTTTTTCACAGTATTGCAGCCAGATTAGTTTCAATGGTATGTGAACATTTTCTTATGGAAAATAACAACAGTCTTAGAAAGAAGTAGCACACTCAAAAACAGATCTCTCCTTCCTGTCATTCCTCCATCCCTCCCACTTGGGACCTTCTCCAGACCCCATGGTCATTCACTTCGCTTTCCACTTCAGACATTCCTAGCAGAGTTCAGGATGCCTTCTCCAGAGAGTATCTTAAAATAGTACTTTGCACTCAGAATGGCCACGGGGGACATGTAATATCCGGCAGCACAGAACACAGCAGGTTCTGTGTATGAAACATGTAAGTCCCTACTAAGGACCAGGTCCCTAATAAGGTATAGATGAAAAGAACCAGGCTTTGTCCTTGAGAGGCTCATAGCTCAGTGAGGAAGACAAACCCAGGACACCTGAGTTGATCCCAGAAGCCCCATTTGGCTTACACATCTATCAGACCCTCCAACGGCCGCATCTCCCAAGAAAACAACTGTAATACAAGCCTTTTTTGTACATCAAGGTACATGAGCCTACCTATTCCCATTTATATCAGAAGAATTTCACTGCATAAACATGTGGTCTCAGCTCATTTCACGTTGTCCTCTACACTCACTCATAAACTCTGTAAGATCACTGAGATTAGGAAAGTGTTAAGACTGGCATAAAAATAAGTAAATAAATAAAAGAAAGACCATAGGGCACTAGAAGGTAGACTTTCAGAATTGCGGGAAAGGATTAGGGGGAGGAGAAAGAAAAAGGGAGGTCAGGGGATTGAAAATCATCAAGATACACACGTGCCAGTTCCCCAGAACAAACACTGTCGTTCTGTATTCTTAACATGCACTAACAATAAAAGGGGGTGGAGGGACTGTGGCGCGTGAGGAGCAGCAAAAGTGGTGCTGGGATTGCTAGAAGTGAAAATGTCACTAGAAGAGACGGGAGATTTCATACGGGGCACACTCCAAGGTGTGGCCACAACGGAATGGAACTACAAGGAGTCTTGTCCATTTGCAACCCTCTCTTCTTAAAATAAAACTATCTCTTCCAACTGATTTATTTTCCTCTTTTCCATCAGGAACCCCAAGTACCAAAGGAGTTTTTTCTTTCTTTTTTCAATACTGGGGACTGAACCTAGGGCTTTCACGCTGAGCTGCATCTCTAGCTCTCTTTTTATTTGTTTGTTTATTTTTGTTTTAGTCAGGGTCTCACTCAGGTCCTCAGCCTGCCTCAAATTCAAAATCCTCCTGCCTCAACTTCCTCTTCCTTAGTAGCAGGAATTATAGGTGACGGGACTCCACCCAGCCTGAAGGGAGTGTTGAATTATTATAATCTGATGACCATGCGAGAGGAAGGAGGACCATCATTTCAATTTAGTACTATCCAATTTAGCAAAATTGATGTGAACATGTTTTTATAAAGATTGTTTTCCAGGGCAAATCTTAGCATAAGAATCCAAATATGAATGATATTCAAGACACTGACCTTTCCTCAGCAAACAGCTAAGGGAAAATCACACTTTACATAAGGCCACTGGCTCAGGCTTCTTCTTAATCCACACCTTGGTCCACACTGTTCTCGGGACAGCCTGACCTCCCACTTGGCTCACCAAGGCCTTTACAGTCTTTTCAATTCATGGTGACATTGCACTGCTTTGACCCTAACTGCTTTGGGGTAGGTTACCCCGCCCCCTCAACAGGATCTTAAACACCAGGTGGGGAGGGAAACAGTGCCTCTTACAATACTTTATGTCGGGTTACTCTGCCGTGGTTAGCACCGTGGTTACTCTGCCAGGCAAGGACTCTCCTCACTTCTGAGGCGTCTGGAATCAGACTGCTGGTATTGAAAGCCTGGTTCTTTCTTCTGCTTTACTTGGGCAAAGATTTTAGCCTAAGCTTTTAGCGTCAGCTTCCTCATGTACAAAATGGAACCAATAGCAGCACCTACAGCTTAGGCTGTTTGTAAGAGTAAATGCAAGAGCCAGGCATGCTGGTGCACCCCCGTAACCCTAGCACCAGGGAGGCTAACGCTGGAGGATGGAATACATACGTACGCCCCTACCCCCACTGCACCTGGCAGTAGGGAGTGAGCCCAAGGCCTTCACAGTGAACTACATTCTCAGACATTTTTAAATTTTTATCTTGAGACAGGGCCTTGCAAAGTCCAGGCTGGGCTCAAACTTGGCGTCCTGCTACCCCAGCCACCCAGAGTGCTGTGATTACAGGCATATGCCACTGAGCCCGCTGGGAGATTTTTTTGTCTAATGCTCATTTTACAGACAAGTACATCGAGGCTTAAGCGGATAGAAGGTCTCACGTTCCGAGCACTGGTGCTCAGCTCTGTACGTGCTGGGTTCCACAGCCAGGGCTTGTCACCGGTTTGTGCTTACCAGAACCTAACAGAAACAGGTATCTCCTCACTCTCACTCCTACTATGCTTCATTTCCTTGGACAGTCCTTGTGTTCAGATTTTTTTAACAATTAAAACTACATGATCATTTTTAGCACAGTGAGATCATCGTCCTGATGATGCTGAGCATAGCCGGCCTGGAGCACTTCATATGTAACTTGATAAGGAGTTTTGTATTTCTAAGTTCTTGCTTCCAATTTAGCATTTGCCATCAACTAACAGGGATTAGCACCTTAGGTCTTTTACTTTGGGGAAAGAAATTGGCAGACTCAACTTCAAGTGGGTGAGAATCAAATTACAAAAAAAAAAAAAACAATAGCAAGATATTGTCAAGGGACCGTGTCTAAGTCATCTCAATATCTATGGTAGAACCTACCAGGGAGCTGTGAAAACTACAAAGCCAAAAGCATTTGTGGTTCCCAGCGATAACCAGCCAAGTGACAGGGACTGATCTGACACATGTGACTTCCAAGCCCCAATGGCAGTACCCAACAAAGCACGCAAGACACTGGTAATGCTTTCAGGATTAATTTTCAGTTCCCAGCTTTAGTTAAGGGACAATGACTTATCATTCTAATAACCGGCAAGATGAGATTTCAAAGGTATCTAAAATCTAAGGCAGAAATATTAAGGGAAAATAAAACCTATTTTCCCATTCTTAGAGTTATAGCATAAGAAAGAAAACATCTAAATGTCAATTATTTCACCCTTCTAAGTCACATAAACTCAATAATTACATTTTAAAACATACAAATAATTTTTTTTACAAAATGAAGATCAAGAAACAAAATTATAAATGTTATACAATTACTTCAAACTTGGCTAATGGGTGTTTTTCCTTACAGCCAGGTCAAATATTAGCCAAATAAATTATTTAAAATGAGTAAGTAGGTTATTATTCATGTATGTCAAAAATACAGAATAGTGATATTTATTTTGGGAAACTGGTGCATGCATATGATATAACATATCTTGATCATTTTTGGTCTCTTTACCTCCTCCCTCCCTCTAAGCCCCTTCCTCAGAAATAATGGAGTATTATTTAGCCATAAAGAAGACTGAAATCATGTCATTTGTAGAAAAACAGGTGGAACTGGATACCACCTTAAGCAAATAAGGCAGGCTCACAGAGTTAAATAATACATGCTTTCTCCTATATGAGAAGCCTAAACTGTAAATAAATGAATGGGTAAAATAAAAGAGAAAGGATAAAAAGCTAGATGGTAACTAGAATTTTGTGAACTTTTTACCCTTAACTTCATTTTAGCCAATGATTATAACTTTATTCAACATACTGGCTGACAGGTAGGAGAACCGATTTAAATTCAATTCTTTCTATCTTTGGGTTCATTTGATCCTAATAAGCATTTAAATGACTCAAAAGAAACACAAAAGGAGGCAAAAAAAAAGGAAAGAAGGACTTGAATAAATTGAGAAAAGCAGAGTACTGTTTTAAAAATGACAAATAATAAATCTATTCTTTGGAACACCATCATTGAAACAATAAATGCTCTCAGTTATGCATAATGATGACTTTCAAGAAAATCAAAGAACTTAACAAGTTCTCAGAGATATTTACAAAATTATTGCAAGTCATTCATGAAAGGAGAAATTACATTGTATTTATTCTGTGCCTATCAACTAATTTATAATCTGCATTGTATATCTGTGCTCACCATAGATTTATAATGACAACAAAAATCTCACTGGGTGCAGTGGTGTACCTCGGTAGCCCCAGCTGTTTGGGACTCTGAGGAGAAAGGATTGCTTGAACTTAGAAGTTTGTGATCAGCCTGACAGTTTAGTAAAACTCAGTTTCAAAAAATAAAATCCCAGCTAGGTGTGGTGGCATACACCTTTAATTCCAGAACTCGAGGAGGCTGAGGCAGGGGGATTGCAAGTTTGATTCCAGTTTTGGGCAAATTAGTGAGACCCTGTCTCAAAAAGTAAGAAAGGTCTGAGGGTGTGGCTCAGTTTGAAGGTTCTGAGTTCAATCCCCAATTCCCCCCCTCCCCAAAGAAAACACCACATGGACTTTTTCTGAGTTTTACAAACAGGGTAATAATGTACTTTGCATTCTTAAGAAGCTAAACAGTTGTGAAATGCACAGCTCTTCTTTAGGCATGTGAATTTGGATAGCTAAATTATTTATGGTCAATGAAAACAAACTCTAAAGGTTCTGTCTTTGTCATTTGAATACTGCAGGATAAATTTAGTTGCAGAAGTTCTGCCATATGTCATTTGCCACACAAGACCTGACCACTGGGACACCTATCCCATTAACTTGCTCCTGATAATGGAGCAAAGAAAATTGAAAGACCCCTGTCTTAGTTACTTATTTGTTGCTGTGACAGAATACCTGACATCCACAATTTAAAGGAGGAAAGGTTTATTTAGCTCACAGTTTCAGAGTGTCTCTCACCCATACAGTCCATTGATGGGGCATCTGGCAATGGTGAAGGCACATGGCTGAGGCTGGTGAGCTGCTCACTCCATTGAAGACAGAAGCCAAGTGAGGTAGGGGGAAGCCAATGAGCTTTTCCAGGAAGAAGCTGCAATGGTTCTTCCTCCTTCCTTTAACTACTTCAAACTACCAGCTCAACCCCTCCTCCCAGGGGGTGCCCTTCCCTCACTTCCTGGCCCAAAAGTCAAACACATACAATTGAAAGCTCTGCCCTGGGCACCCCCCACCCCATCCCAACAAGTTGATACAATCTTTCCAGGTCCAACCCCAAACATCTCCCATTCCAGCCAGGATCTTCCTCCCAATAACACACAGTTCCAAATACATGAGGCTTCTGGGGGACCCTCAAGGTCCAAACCATAGCAGCCTCATTTTTAAACTAACCTTCACCAAAGCAAAAATGTACCTTTCAACACATATTTTAGTCTTTCATTGTAGGTCACACTGGATCTACATACTGATTGAAATTATTTCTACTTTTTTGTGCACATGTTTTAACTCTACACTTCTGCATGAGAAACTATATTCTAAAAGCTATTTAAAATAAAGTGATATCTTCTTTGACCTTTTCTTAAATGTACCATCAAAATGTCAGTAGATGTCCCATATCTTGGTATATTATGATAGGATATGGTGACTCAGTCCTTATTTTCCCTACTTATTCCACATGTGCCCCTACAAATGCACCTGTTTCAGTTAGGTAGGTTAAGGCAGGAATCCACAGGTGGCTGGCCAAGCCCTTCCTGATCATGCCCTATTCTAGTTCATACTTCAGGCATGGTCCTTAGTGGCCTGTGTACAATCACTTCCATGTAGCTTTAATCTTATTTAATTCAGCTCAGGCTTTCTCTTTGATTAATAAGTTTGTCTTATTTTTCCAACTTCTATCCATCTAGAAACTCATTCTCATTTTCCTGGTCACACTATACAGCTTTATGAAGTGTCATGGCTTCAATGGCTCAGTCTGTCTCTACCCCTAGGAAGGGTGTTAAATCAACCCAGCATCCCTCTGGTAACTATCCCTTAGGCGTTCAGTTCTTTTTGTTTTTTAATATATCTTTCTCATGCTTAGTGAAGTGAATCAGAAGCAGAAGGTGAAATATCGAATGGTTCCTCTGATATGAGAATCCCAGACCACAACTATCTCATGGAACTTAATGTGGAAAATAATGGAAACCAAGGGGTGGAGGTGGATAGGAGAGGGCCAAAGGAGAGAAGTGAAGGTCTTGTAACTTTGCCATGATATGTATGTGCACAAAATGCTCAAGATCAATGTAAACTTTATATTTTGCACTTAAAGATTGTAAAATGAGGGAAAAGTATATATACACACACACTCTGAAACAAAAATGCCTGTCCTATCTATGATCTTTGTTTCCTTCTTTAAGCCAATTATCTCCCCTATGACAAACGCCCTATCAGTAGAAATCCATTTGAGGGCTGATGGCATAGCTCAGTAATTAGAGACAAGCGTTCTAAGTGAACCACCCAGGGTTCATCCCACAGCACCACATACCACCTGGGCATGATGGTGCACACCTGTAATCCCAGCACTCAGGAAGCTGAGGCAGGAGGATTACCATGAGTTCTAGGTGAGCCTGGGCTATGCAGTGAGTTCACTACAAGCATGACCCTGTGTAAAAAAAAAAAAAAAAAAAAAGGAGAGAGAGAGAGAGAGAGAGAGAGAGAGAGAGAGAGAGAGAGATACCATTTGAAAGCAGTCTTTCCGGGTGATCCCTATGAAAGGTTCCTGAACATGTTAAATAACCTTGAGGGATGGAAGTATTCTAAAAATTGATTGTGATGCTGCTGGCCCTACATTTTTTAAAATATACTAAAGATTATTGAAAGCCTCACTTCAAATGGGTGAATTATATGGCATGTGAATTACACCTCAATAGGGCTCTTAAGCATAAAACAGAAACCAAAAACAACCTACCCAGTTTCACTTCCTTCTATATACAAAACAAAACTCCTCCAGAGCTTAGTAACAGATGTTTCTAGTGCAGAAGTCCTGTTGCTCCTCATCAATGGCTGATGTTCCTGCTCTGCAGTCATAGATTTCACTGACTGGCCTGCTCTGTCATTCCCAAGGGCTCTTCTCAGGCATACACAAAGTGAAACGCAAAATGTAGTACTTAGTTCTCTGGATTCACCAAACATCTTTCATGAGCCAGGCATTAGGTTACAAATATGGGAAGACAAGGATGGGCAAGATGTGGTCCCTGCTCTTAATGAACTCACAGCACTGTGTGGACACAGGTTAGGGAGATATTTGGAGAGGATGGTGCATTTGAGCTGCACCCTGAAGGCTGGCCAGCAATCCCCATGGCAGGCAAGGTGAACACCGGCAGTGGAGGCAAAAGAGAGAAGAGAACATCATCACAAAATAAGGCACATTTGGCAAGCCTGGACACCTGCAGCAAAGGGGGAAATGACTGGACCGAGATGCGCTGTAGGCCTGTTTAAAGAGGGCCATGACTGCCAAGGCAACGGATGGATTTGGACTGCTTCCTAATGTAAGTGATGCAGAGGCAGCACAGGTTTTGAGCGAGAGAAGGACACGAGCAGATGTTTTACTCAAACAGAAAGCCAGAAGGTCAGCACTAATGGAATTAAAGCATGAAATGACAGCTTAGGTTGAAAATGTGCCCCACTGTCTATATTTTTCAGGAGTAATATGATAAATTTATGGAAAATCACTCATTAGAATTGTGTACAAAACTACTGAGGAAAAGAAAGTGAGAGCTGGTTATGTGAAGACTATTTAAAGGACAGAGAGTAAATGCTTGTATCTCTGTGATGTAACAGACTCAATCTATTTCATTTCAAAAACATCACCTGCCAATCTGTACTTAACTTGTTTCCAATACCTTTTCATTAACTTAAATTTGAACCAAAAGAGTTAAACTTCTGATGAGATGTAACTTTGATTACAGCATTTCTTGGTTTAAACCCCATCACAGCCTCAAGAATAAAGCCCAAAGATTAGCAATGCTTCTAAAGCCGGCCCCTCGGAATCCACCCTCCACTCCCAACCTCCTGCCCATCCCTGCCTTCCAACCAGGTAGGCAGGTGTCCTAATGGCTCATGTTAGCGCACCTGTGCCAATGCTGACTCCTCTTTCTGATCTGGTCCTCTCTCCCACTCAACTCCATACCCCAAGAAGCTGCCAGATCTATCCAAATACAAGTGGCCACTTGCTCCTCCCCAGTGTTACTCTTCTCAAACCCGGACAGGCATATCGCATCCTTCCCCTTCCTGGCCCATACCTGCAGGGCCCAAGGGCAGTCAATGCTACTGTTTTCTTTTCTCTTTTCCACTCTTCCCAATAGAAAGAAAACTCTGTGGCTGCAGAAATGGTCTTATTCGCTATTCTGTCTCCATCTTCCCACATCACATTGTGAGCAACTGAATGAGAAAGTACAAATCGGTTGTCAAAATCTTTCGAATCCTCAGTATTGCGATTTATTGCCTCTTGGAATCTTTCAAAAGTTGGCCAGAATCTCCACAATTCTCACTAAGACACACACAATAAAGTAGCTGCCCGGGAGCTCTGCTACTGACCACACTAATAGCATGATCGTCACCCACTAATTATCTTCTGGTAGATTCACAGCAGTACGCTTAAAGTGTGCATAGAACAAGTTCATTACAGGAAGAAGTGTCAAGATACAGGAAGTCAAAAATAGTGTTAGTTGCACATTTGAATCAAACCGGAAAGGAAGTTTATGACCCAAGCAACACTTCATTTGTGCTGGTAACAGTTTTCTCCTTGCCAAACTTCCTCCCAAACAACCTGTCTCTGTCCCTCCATCTTTTGCACTCACATTTAGTACACATGCTGAACGTGCGCTTAAGCGCATTTCTTACTACCTCTTTAAAAGTACTCCAGAGTGCAAGCAGCGTCACATACCCAGAAATCGAGACTAGCTCTGGGCACAAGAAGCCCTAGCAAGAAGCACTCCCCTCCATCTAAGCAGCCCCAATTTGTAGAAGTCACATCTCCTGCAACCGCTCCCACGAGACCTCAGACTAAGGATAATCCCGTCTTCCCAGCCCGCACCTAGAGCACTGTCTGAAGTGCTGCCATCATGACAGAACAACGTCCTTCCTAGAAAGGAATCTCTGCACTTTCTCCCCTGTATGCTCTTCGGCTGGACCAGCAGAGCCCTTGCCATTCTCTCCATTCCAGCGCATTCCTGTCCTGCTTTTGCTTCTGGTTCAACTGGGACCCAAAGGCCAACAGCACTCTCACTATAAACCCTTGTCACTCTGAACCACATCCACTGCTACTCCTTGACCCAGTCAAATCCCTGCTCAGTTTTCTCTGCTACATCCCCAAAATGCTTCCAGCTTTTGCTGTGGCTGGAGAAAACCCTGCGTGTGCAGGGGCTTCATTCACGGGATACAAAGCCTGGGCTCAGCTGGGCCTGCAGCCCGCCTACAGCTTTCATCTCATTCAGCTGCAGCCCCTGCGCCACAAGGCTGGGGCCTACAGAAGAATGGGACACTTGAGATTTCACAAATGGAGACATTCATGTACAAGGGCTACTTGATTAATTTGCCAGCCTGAAACAAGGACTGTGCTAATAATAAGATGCCCCCCACCCCCGAATGATATAAAAACATGCATGTAATTCTACATCCTTCCGCATTTATTTGACAGTCAATTCCTTTTGAGGGGTCACTTTATCTACTTCCTAAAACAGTTCCTAATCAGGGTTTTCAGGGATCCTCAGATGGGCTACATGGGATCCGTGAAACTCTAAAATTACATGGAAAATGCTACGTGTGTATCTTTCTAGGAAAAGGGTCCAGAACATCCCAGAATTTGAAGTAAGCAAGCAAATGTTAAGACACCCTGTCTTATTAGGTTTATATGAACAACTTGCTTCATTTTAATATAAGAATTAGTGGTTATGTCTAATTATAGAAAGCAATATGTGTTCACCGAAGAATTTCTTTCTTTTTTCTTTTCTTTTTTTTTTTTTTTTTTTGGACCAGTGTCTCCTTACATAGTTCTTAGGCTGGCCTTGAACTCATTATCCTCCTGCTTCAGCCTCACAAGTGCTGGGATCATTAAAGAATTCTTAATCCAAAACATAACAAAGAAAAGAAAGGCCACTTAGAACCCACCATGTGCATGGGACAACTGCTCACATTCTGATGTTTTTCTAGTTATTTTCTATTTTCTTCTCTTCTAAATTGGGTTTAGGTTGTTCATTAAAATGATTTCTGACAGGTACAGTGTTCCAAATGATAAAAGAGAAACTTCAGGGTATGAAGCATTGGGAAAAGTGATCAAAATTCTCTTTGATTTCCAAGACATATCCACCAACGAATATTTGTTGAGTACACACTATTTCCATAATACACTGTTACAAAAGTTTTGTCTTTTAGGTATAAATCTTACCCAAGTTTTCACACAAGGGATTTAAAAAATCTAGGGACTTCCATGTTTATTGTAACTCAGTTCACAACAGCTGAGTTTTGGCAGCCCCTAGGTGATTGTCAATAGGTGAATGGATGAAGAAAATTGTATATATATATGGGAGAATGAAATGTGATTTGCAGGAAAATGGAGATCATCATGTGAAGTGAAATAAGCAAGACTGAGTCAAACATTGACTGTTTCTTCTCATGGGGGGAGACACAAAAGCAGTAGGAAGACTGTTCGAGGGGAGAAGAGAATAAGGAGGGGGGACGGGGGAGGGTGCAGGAGATATTGGCAGGGGATGATGGCACAATACAGTCAAATCACATTCTAAGCATGTATGAACGTGGTAAGTGTAATGAAACACATTTTGCATAATTAATACACACTAATTCTAAAAGGAGGGATTCTAGAGAATCTACAGCTGCAGTGCCAAAGAGGAGAGAGTGGGGTCGGTGGCGCAGCGGGGCAGGAAATGGGAGGATGAAGAGGCCCGATAGGACGTCTCCCACTGTCGCAATCTACTCTGAAAGCCAGGATCCGCTGAGGGCAATGGCCGGACCACAACTGCAGTGCATCAGTGACCATGCTCACTGTCCCACCAGTAGCAGTTCTTGGGACAGGCCTCTCCAGTGCTCCACTGGCCATGCAGACAGCTTTGCCTCTGTGTCACACAAGATCCCTGAACGGCCTGTCTGGACTAGCATTCTGTTTGAGTTGCAGCTCTTCTGCCAGCTTACAGCCCTCTTCGTCCGCTACGTCAACACACATAAGATGTTGTGGTGGCATCTGCCCTCCCACCCCCTAGCTTGGGATGGACATTTTGTTCCTGCAACTGAACTGTGATCGCCACAAGATGAACCACTTCAGCCATGTGGCCTCCTCAGGGTCCCAAGGGGCAGTCTGCAGTCCGGCTGACACTGCAGGGGACGTGGAAGCAGCAAATGCAACAGTTGTATGGCCCAGAAGCCGTACCCACCCACGCATGCTGCCTGTCACCCAGCCTCATCCACAGCGAAGTAGTTTCTCAAGATGGACTTCAACAGGTGCACGAAAAAAGTCTCGTCGGCTCCATGCTGAGTGCCTATCATGTGGCCTTTGTGCCTGTCTGGTTTGTGAAGAGCACACACTATTATGACATGTGCTGGTCCTGTGAGCTCTTCCTACTGGTGATTCATCAGCACCTCAGTGATCTTCATGGAACACCTAGTACCTGGAGCTAATGCAACAGGATGCATGAGCTGCTGCTCATCCGGGCTGCTGGCAGAAGCCGGACCCAGTGCCGTGCTCCAACGTGCTGTAGCATCCATGCACTGAAGGATGTATGTGGCCACAGGGCTCGGCAGTGAAACCCAGCAGGAATGTCTACAAAGCAGTGGCCTCTACAAAGTAGCTTTCCCCTCTGATGTCTCCTATTTCCAGTTCTACTGCTTCTTCAGCAAACCCCAGCAGATCCTCAGTATGCTCCTGCTACTGTAGGGTGCTGTCATTGTCTACCAGCTGTACCCCTTAATGTCCCCCGAGAACATCATCTCACTGGTGTTCATCCTCTTCAGCAACTACCATGCCTTGTTTAAGCTGCTACAACACCGCTTAGTATTAGACAAGGCTTACTCATACTCAGCCAGCGTCTCCCTCCCCAGCCCCCACCCCCAGACCTGGAGCACTGGTTCTCCTGAGCCCTAAGGTAACTGCAGGGACAGCATCCAGACTTTATCCAGAGATTCCCTGGCAAGGCATTGCTGGGAAGGATCAAACAAAAACAAAAGGAGACAGAAGAAAATGTACCAGAGCTTTGTATTTTTAAATTATGTATTGTTTCTTTGACACCTGATGTGGTAAGAAGAAAAATACCTTATTTTTTAATGCTCCCAACCAGAAAGGAAGGAAGGAAGGAAGGAAGGAAGGAAGGAAGGAAGGAAGGAAGGAAGGAAGGAAAGAAAGAAAAAAAGGAAGGAAAGAATGAGGTTATATGAATTCCCAGCCTAAGAAGGGGAATCATTTTCACTTAAAATGTCTGAGTCTATATCAACCAAGGGAAATAAAAACACAAAAACAAAGGCAGATGGGAACAATGATCTAACTATAGACTTAAAGAAATTAAATTAAATCATAAGAAGTCAGTTTTTAAAATGACAAATTCCTTTCATACTAAAGGCAGACACTTATAATAAAAATACATATATTATGTGAAATGTGACTATTTATAGTAAAGGCCCTGGTCATCTCCCATGACTCAAACTTATTCTGAGGGAAATTCCCAGCATTTTGAGCAATGACAACAATTGGGAGTAACTGTGTGGCCTCCTATTAAAGGACAGCACGTGTTTGTGTGTGGAATCCCACTGTGTTTAAGGAGGATAATCAGTGTGATTACTTCACCACCACCACTTACATATTTCACAATCAAGACAGTTCTGGCAAAGGAAGCATGACTACTGCTTCTCTCAGGCCCACTGAAAGCTTTCTTGCCATTTAAGTCAACTCTCTCTAATGTAATTTTCAACTTATGTTTAAACAGTATCCTTTTTTCCTTGTTTTATAATTTTACATACATGGCACTGAGCATAGAACCCAGGGCCCTGCACATGCTGGTGAACGCTCTACCACTGAGCCACCTCCAGCCTTCACCACGTGCTCATGGCCACAGAACCACTGAACTACTGAGGTCAGTCAGGCTTTGTAGCAGAATGGCCACCACGGCAGCTATGCTGTCACTACTCAAGGACCTTTCAGGACTACGGTGCCAAAATTTACCAGGAGTCAGTAGAAGTCACTGTACCACTTACACAGGAAGTGGGAGAAAGTGACTGTCATCTTTACTGACAAGGGCTATGTAGTTAAAAATACATGTGATCAAATTAAAACAGTAAGCATTTATGTATTCTTCTTTTTATGTTTTCCCCCAGAATTTTCTAATACAAAGAAATATTGCTGGTACAGCCCAAAAACTCAACCAACTTAGTTTGGGTTTTTGCTTATTGTGATGAAATATACACAAAATTCACCACTGTAATCATTTTAAGTGCACGCTTCCGTGGTATGAAGGGCATTCCCATTGTTATCATCCTACAATAGTCAGCACTACTCATGTCCAAGCTTTTCCATCATCTCCAACAGTAGCACTGTCAGTATTAAACACCAACTCTCCCCTCTATCTTCCCTCCAGGAACTGGTAATCTCCATTTTACTTTCTGTCTCTACATATTTGTCTATTCTAGATACCTCAAATATGTTGAATCACACAAAATTTGTCATGTTGGGTCTGGCCTATTTCATTTAACATAATGTTTACAAAGTTCATCCATGCTATAGCACGTGCCAGAATTCCACTCTTTTATAAGGCTAATATTCCACTGTATGTACATTCCACATTTTGTTTATTTACTGATCTGCCGATGGACATTTGGGGTTTCTCCACCTCTCGGCCATTGTGAATCCTGTGGCTATGAACACTGGTGTTTAAGTTTTGCTTTGAGTCGTTGTTTTCAGTTCTTTTGGGGAGAAGTCCCCCTAGAAGTAGGATTGTTGAATGATATGGTAATTTAACATTAAATTTTTTAAGGAACCACAAAACTATTTTCCATAGCACTTGCACCATTTTACATTCCACATACATTTTCCCCAACACTTATTATTTTCTAGTGTTTTGGATAAAAATCATCCTAATGGGTGTGTATTATTATTTCGTTGTGACTTTCATTCATATTTCCCTAGGGACTAGTGATTTCAAGCAATTTTTAATGTGCTTATTGGCCATTTGTTTATCTTCTTAAGACAAATGTCTTAAGTCCTTTGCCTATTTTTAAATCAGGTTTTTTATTGTTGTTGAATTGCAGGAGTTCTTTATATATTCTGGATATTAATCCCTGATATATATATATATATATATATATATATATATATATATATGCTTTGCAAATATTCTCACTCACTCTATGGGTTGTGTCTTCATCTTCTTAGTAGTGACTTCTTATGTGAACAAAAGTTCTTAGTCAACATTTTCTTTAAAAGAAGATACTTGCAAAGTTTGTAAGGAACTAGCAAAAAGCCCAAAGACATGGATTTTCACTATTTTTTAGGCTCTATTGGAAAGGGAAACTTTATGCCTCTTTTTGAACCTTCTGTGCATAAAGGAACAAGAATTGAAGTCTTTTCAATGAAGTCACAAACTCATGATTCCTCCCCCAACAGGCTTCTTGCTGTAGGCTAGAATTTCTACACTAGTGACAGTCACAGAAAAGGAACTCTACTGGGTGTGGCGGTCAGCTCAGTGGGAGTACACAGGGTAGCAGAGACAGGAAGTTTTGTTTTTGTTTTTGTTTTGAAATAAGGCTTCACTCTCTTCAGGCTGGCTTCAGACTTGAAATTCTCCTGCCTCAGTCTCCTGTGTACTACGACTGTAGATATGTGCTATCATACCAGGAGAGGCATAAGATCTTACAAGGTTCCCCAGCTTCAATTGCACCAACTCCCTCTGTCTGGTGCGTGTGTGTATGTTTTACTGTGCTGAGGAGTGAATCCAGGGCCTTTACACTGAGCTACATTCCAGGCCCATTTTTTTCTCTTTATTTTTGAGACAGCATATCTCATTAAGCTACCAAGCTGCCTAAGCTGGGCTTGAACTTCTTATCTAGTTATCCTCCTGCTTCAGCCTCCCAGAGTACTAGAAGTACAGGCCTGAGCCACTGGGCCTGGATCTGGCTTATTCTTTAAAAACACGCATTTCCAAACTTCTACTTAGAAGATAAACATGCAGATTTGTTACCACTGAGGGGAATGGAATGTTTAAGTAATTATTGTGGGAAGTGACATCCCACATTTATTTCCACCAAATTTATGAACCCAACTCTCCAGAATGATTTTGTTTCCAAATTGCAGGCTCCCTTTTTGTTGTCTCTCTGCCTTTGATTCTTTTCTCTTCACCGCTGGTGCTTCTCTTACTCCCACTGGCAGTGTGCGGCATCTAGGCAACGATCTGTTGAACAGGAGTTTATTTTCTAAGTCTTACTGAAACCTAATAGATTTCTTCAAGCTAGGAGGAGAGGCGCGTACTAAGGTCGGCCCTGCAATCAGACTAACCCCTGGCACCGGCTGGGTCTTAGTAGTTCTCATGAATAGAGTCTAAATTTCAGGACTACCATGCTGCTGAGCTGTAGAATGGCCCTAGGCTAAAGTTACAAACCCAGCACAGGTCTTGGAAACGGAGAACTCTTGCTCTACCAAATACTGATTTGTCATTCAAAATTACTTTTGATGACCTACCACTTTTTTTTCATACACTGACTAATGTCTAAAATCTTTATTGCACCTAAAAACCAGCCTCCAATCTTAGGTAGGTGGAAACCATGAACTGAGGCCTGCATACACATTCATCTAGCAAAGAGCCAAATCTGGGGCCAGGTGTGGTGGTATATACCTGCAACCCCAGATCTCTGGGAGGCTGCGAGAGGAGGGTAGCAAGTTTGAGCTCAGCCTGGGTAACTCGGTGATTTAGAGAAAGACACTGTCTTAAATAAAATTTTTTTAAAAAAAGATTTAAAAGTCTGGAGATACAGCTCAGTGTGAAGGCCATGAGTTCAATATTTTTAAGTTTAATTTTTTTTTTACTCAAAAATTTTTAAAAATCAAATCAGGTTTTTCTTTATTCTTTTTCTTTTTCTTTTCGTGAGACAGGATCTTACTCTGTATTCCAGGCTGGTCTTGAATTCACTATGCAGCTCAGGCTGGCCTCAAACTCACAGCAATCTTTCTGCCAAAGGCTCCGTGAGTGCTAGGATTACAGGCACGCATACTGCACCTGGTTAATTTTTATGTGATGTTGAGGAATTGAGCCCAGGGCCTCGATCGTCCCGGGCAGGCACTCTAGTCACTGAATTACACATCCAGCTCCAAATCAGGTTACCTCTAGAAAGACTTTCACTTAGATATCCTAGCAAATGGCTTAGAAATTCTATGTTAAATAACTTACATTATTAGGAAATAGGTTTTTTTTTCTGTTTAACTCAGTGGGGTGGGGGAGGAAACCTCAACTTCCTTAGTGTGTGATCACAGGAGCCATTTCATTCCGGGAGTGGGGGATAATGACAAGGCAGAAGGGAGGGGGTAAGGGCAGTTCTTCCCTGCCACACCTCTATCACCTGCTAAGTGCTTGCTGTACAGCAGGTATTGGGCTACACACACTAAGTGTGCTATTTCATGTAATTCTAGCAATAACCCGATGAGGCAGAGAATACTATCATTACTTGCATTTTCTGAATGGGAAAACAGATTAAAAGAGCTTAGGCAACTTGCCAAGTGAGCGACACAGCCCCCCCCCCCCCCAAGATTCCCACTTCTTTCTGTCCCTCTTGTAAGCAGGCACTGTGACTATTATAAACAATCACCACCCACCCATTAGGTCGACTAGTCAACTGACTTCAGGTTTATCAAAAGGAAGATTATTCTCAGTGGGCCTGAACTAATCAGGTGATCTTTAAAAGAGAGACTTGACTAACTCTGAAGAGAATGGTGGGTTTGAAGAAGTACACTGCCATAGGCTAAGAGGTCCACCTGGTTAGGGCCTGACAGTGTTTTCTAGGAGTTGGCAATTGCCAGCTGACAGTGAGACCCATCCTAAAAGCACAGGGAACTGAACTGTGCCAACCTGAATGAGCTGGGAAAAGTCTCGAGTCTCCAAGAGAGCCCAGTGCTGCGAGCACCTGGGTCACCCTGCACAGAGCCTCTTGCCAAGCCCTGCCTGCACTTCTGACACAGAGAAACTACAAAATATAAGTGCAGTTATTTTCAGCTGCTAAATGTGTGGTAATCCACCACCCAACAAGAAAAAACTAATGCAGCCGAGATGCCGAGCCAGGGCCATTTACCTCTGGAGTGCGTGTTCAGCACCAGGACAGGAATTGCTGCAGCCATCTTACTCATTTCTGAACATTTTAAACTCTTCAAAAACAGTATAGGGGTTTGTATGAAGCTCAATCACAGAATGCTTGCTGAACACGCAGGACAACCTGGATTTGACCCCCAGACAAGTCTCTGCGGGAAGGTCATCATTGTCATCTTTTCCTCCTCAGATGTAGTTTTCAAGTTTTAGGTTTTTTTTTTTTTTTCACCATACTGGAGCACAGAAACACTTTTACTGATGTTATATTTGAGCCAGGGGATACGGAATTGCTTTCAAAAAAGCTGCTCATACACAATGTGACAATAAAAAAGTTGTAAAAAATAAGTAGAATGGAAAAAGGATGACACTGTTTACCAAAAACACCTTGTTAAAGCAGATCTGGTGTTGCCTACAGCTCCGGGCTGTGCTACTTACAAATACTTTCCTTCTGACTATTGCATGAGCTACATAATCTGTCATCTGCTGCTTCCAAAGGGATGACAACCCATTACCATCCAATGTAGCCCTGTGTGTGGCTTGTGTGAGGAGGAACGTGAGACCTGAGTTACAGACTGAGGCTCTCCAAGAAGCAACCCCAGTGTTGGACTTTGGAAATTTTCTCCAAGTTTAGAGTTCTTCACTACAGCAGAGAATACAAGAAATCCAGGAAGCCAGCATGGCATTCCTCTTTCACACACACAGGTTACACACGGGCAAACTGGATGCGTAACAAAAGCTAACACTCTCTGTCAAATGTTTGCCTCGAGTTATCTTCTTAGGTTAATTTCAGGAAGTAAGTTTCATTATTCTCATCACTCTTGTTTTATAACACTGAGAAAGGCTAAATAATTTTTCCTATGTCCCATAGTCAGTAAGTGGCATTTCAGCGAGGACATGGATATCAGGGCTCACACCTTTCAACCCGCTGGCTACACTACCTGCTGCACAGCCACAGAACCTAGGAAGCAGCCTTCACATGGGAACACTCAGGAAATGTTTGCTGATAACGAAAAGGAGTGGGGCCAGAGCCTGGGGGAGTAGGTGAGGCTTGCAGAGATTCATCACTGTGAGGCCAAGGGGGAGGCGTAACGAGAGTGTTGCTCTAAAAGCAGGTGAATGGGATCATACTATGCTCGCCTCCAAATATATACTAACCACGTACCAGATTTGATTGTGGTTCTAAGATCATTTTTTAAAAAATAAAACTAACCGAGTTTTCCACAGTTTATTTCTTCCATTTGGAAAAGTTTCTGCTACACATCTGGAAGTGATTTTCAAACACACTAATTCCAATGAGTCATCTATATTAAGCAATGATTCCATAGGGTGAACCCTGACAATAGTTTTCCATTAACTGGCATCCACTGAGGTCAATGAAAGGCAAAGGCTGAACTTGACTTAGGGAATCTCACCCTCCAAAGCCCTATTTTATATTGTCAAGAACATGTATCTTAAGAGGTAAAGAAATGTAATCTGCCTCCCAGAACTTGCATAAGATGTTCAAATACCCTGAGTTTCCTTTCAAAGGTCATGGGCAGAAGCGAGATCCAAAGGCTGCTTGAAGGGGAAGCAACTCTAAGTAAAGTTGACAGAAAAATAAAACAAAACAATATGGTACCATGTGTAAACATGGGGCACCCAAAAATGAAATGGGTGGGAATGGGGTTTGGGATCCCTTGACAAAAGAATAAAAGAGACTACGGTACACAGAATCTAGCCAGAACACAAGATCCTGAAGGCTTCCTGTAAGAATTTCCTCAAGGAATATTCTAGAAAGGACTGCTAACACAATCCCTTTCCCTTTCAGCCACATCTAAATATAAAGATTCCAACCATTCACTTTTAATCCATATCATATTGCTTTCCTAACACTAATGTTTAGAAGCATAACTAGAGTCAATTTTTCAGTGTCTTCTGACACTTGGGTTTCTTTCACATTACAATGAGGGAATGAGTCATGTGCCTCGGAAGCCAAGGAGGCACTTTAAAATGCTATTTTAAACCTTTCAGGTGACAAGGGTATTATTTAGCTCCCAGAAACAATAACTGACTACATGTCTTCTCCATGGCTGAAGGAGTTAATGGAACTTCCCAGTCATTCTTCAGTCTCAAGAATCAAAAAGACTGGGTTTTGAATGGCATAGGTGTGTCCCTGTGTTAGAAGAACTTCTAGCCTTCCTTTTAAAAATACGTAAATCAGGGGGTAGTTATTTGCATCACAAAAGGATTCTTTGCTTTTGCCGAAAGACTACAACAAAGTTTAGGTTGAGTTTAGAGATTTTTAAGTATAAAACTCTACTAGACTCCATAGAAGGCTAGGGTTGCTTTTTTATAACTTTTGTTGCTGTTGTGCAAAATCAGGGACAGATTGGTTTTACTGTACCCGTGCTTGCTTTGTAATGGTGGAGAGTATGTTGGAGAAGGAAAATGAATGTAATTTTAAGCTACTTACTTTGAAAGATGAACAAAATCATTTAGGAAAGACTACCTTAAGAGATGTAATACAGTAGCCCGACTGCTGTACTTTGGGGACTGACCGAGAAGCATATTCCTTGTAGGTGGTGCAGTCATTCAGAAAAGACTTATATGTTCAGTCTCAGTTTTTCCATATGGGAGAAAATTTTAGCGCACGCTGATCGTTGATTCTTTTCCTACTTTTTACAGAAGACAGAGCCTGTTTACTCATCTAGCAGATAATAGAAAATGAGTCTAAATTTCAACATCCCAACCTCAATTCACACTCCGAAGTCATTTATGGAGAGATGTTGTGACAATGAGGAAAATAATTTTAAAAAGTTGAAGTGATCTCAGGAATTACATTTTCCTACAATAAACTGTAAAATGTTTTTATATAGCAGTAACACCAATTTGATGAGTATGTGACATGTATGTAAATGTATTTTATGATTTTACAAATTATTATTTGATACTTTTCCTTTGAAGCTATGTGGTATGTCATTCACTGCTCATTTTATATGAACCTTTCTTGAGTGACAATCACAAACTGGTATTACGGGGCAGAGCAAAAACTTAGAAATTGATGCTATGTTTGTTTATTCTAAAACTATTTAGCCGCTGGAGGAATGGCTCAGTGGTTAAAGCTCAAGTGCTAAGTCAAGTGCTAAGTACCTGGGTTTGATTCCCCAGCACCTCATAAGCTGGGCATGGTGGCCTAATCCCAGCACTCAGACAGGAGGCTGAGGCAGAAGGACTGCCATGAGTCCAAGGCCAACCTGCGCTTCATCCTAAGATCAGGACCAGCCTGGGCTACAGAGTGAGACCTTGTCTCAAAATAAATAAATAAATAAAACTATTTAGCAAAGAAATACTGCAGAGACTTACAAAAAAATCATACTACCCTGAAATCATTTAATTTGCCCAAATGTGATTTACACATGGACTACATTAAGCAGACCTTGCTGTGCCAAAGCCTAAACTGGATTAGCAGGTACCTTGACATCTTAATCTCAATGGTTCACACACAATTTCATGGGTTCCTTGCCTCCATGGTCACATAGTAGCAAGCAGATCTTAAGATTTCTGACTCATATATCTTCACTTTAACAATAAAATTGCTTGGCTTTTATCTACTACCTTTCATCCAAAGCCTTCAAAGTGTTTAATCCATCTTCATATTACTGGTCATAAGTATATCAAACAAACCGGCAAGGAGGTTGGGAGCACAACCTTCCAAACTACCATCAATGAGGCAAATATATACATATATTTTTTTCACTATTTGGAATATTGACAACAGAAACATTAAAGGTCCTTAGAAAACACAAAAGCACATTTTTAGCTTATGTTTTTACAGAAAAAAATATTTTATACATCTTACTTTTCTAATAGGCTAATTTTCAGGGCAATTGTAGGTTCAAAGCAAAATTAAGGCTCCTGCCACTATCAGCATCTGGCACCGAAGAGAAACACTCATTACAATCACCGAGCATAACACCCAGGGTCCTGAGTACACCTCAGGGCTCATCCTCAGTGTTGCACCTGCCACGAGTTTGGACAAATGTACAAAGATGCATGTTCATCACTATATGTGTTCTCATGACACGTATCCATTGTCATATATAGTGTTTCTGTACCTTAAAAATCCTGTTTTACCTATTCACCCCTGCTTTTTAAGTTATAAAGAGGAAATATTCAAACCTCAGGTTAAAAAATGTGTCCATTTTACATTATGATCAGAGTGGTAATTTAAAAAGAGCGAGACAATGTGGTCGGGAGAAGAGAAGTGAAAAGAAAAATGGACACAAAGCTACAGGGGGAAAGGCACACAAGAGCAGGGAGAGAGCTGCTCAATAAGATGCACACCATAACCTAATTGACGTAAATATCAAGGGCAAGATCTTCCAGCTCAAAGCTCCTGACTCATCAGTAATCCACACATCCATTTGGCTTTAAATTCAGGATGAGTCTAGAGATTATCTTAAATAAAAGAAAAAAGATATAGTATATTAAAAATCAGGAAAATAATGACCAGAAACCCATATAATCTCAATACATATAAACTATTAATTAGCTTTCTTGAAATTTATGACCCTCTACTGATTAATTTTACTAAATGACAAAGGATGACTCCAGTACATACATCTGAGATACATTTCATATGCACAAAGGTACGAGCTAGTTTGGGGCTGGGGGTGTAGCGCAGCAGTTAGAGTGCTTGCCCAGCAATTGCAAGGTCCTGGATCCGGTTCTTTAGCACCACATAAAATAGGCTTGATGGCACACTTGTAATCCCAGCATTCAGAAGGCTGATGCAGGAAGATTGCCATAAGGTTGAGGCTAGCGTGGGGTATACATCTCAGGACCAGCCTGGAATACAGAGTGAGACCTTGTCTCAAAAAAAAAAAAGCAGCTATTTTATGTTTCAGAAATTTCAGGGTAAGCATTTCTACCTGTCAAAAATGTAAAGATAACATGAAATAGGCAGACTAACAGGCATGTATGTGTGTGTGTGTGTGTGCGCGCACGCACGTATGCACATGCACATTCAGGTATGTATTTGCCTATGTGTGAGAGCATGTACACATATGTCAAAACTTTACTTATAGAAAACACATTATGACCAAAGCTCTGGGGAACTTAAGCAGACAAGAATGAAGAGGAAATGGGAATTGAAATGTCTCATTTCTACACCATCCTAATTGTATTGACTCAACACATAACTGAGATGCCCAAAGTACTGGGCAAATAGCTTCAGAATTATAGGATAAATTATCTGAATAATAACTATTTAACATACAGATACTATATTCAATATTTGGGCATCTGTGTATATGTAACATAAACATAGCAATGATCAGTATGGTTTTGTCTCTAACTCTACTTTTTCTGTTTATATAAATAATTGTACTCAATGTAAAAATATGAACAAATATTTTTAAATTAGTAAATATGATGCAGGAATAAAATTATTCATAATCTCACCATCCATAAGTATGCACTCAACATCATATAATACACATATTATACATGCATAGACATTATCAACTTACATCCCCCTTCAGTCTGTTTTCTTTGAATACAATAATAATATTAATAATCACATTGGTTCATTGCTTCTTGTGTGCCAGGCATTGTTCTATTATTCTGCTTAATCCTTACAACAACCCTACAAGGTCAGCACTACCAGTTATGTCCACTTTAAAGTTGAGGAAACTGAAGCAGAGTAAGTAATTAAGTTCACATGTATTAATACACATTATTCTTTTTCCCATGTCAAAAACATGGTGAGAGATCATTTTAATGACACCAAGGTTATCTATGAGTCCTAACTCTCCACTTCTGAACATTTAGGTTTTTTCTTTGGCTATTATGAACAGCTCTTCAAGGCCCCTGAAGTCAATATTACAATTCCTATTTTGCAAATGAGGGCAAACAGGTTCCAAAAATTAAACAGCCTCCTCAAGGTAACACAGATGGCAGTGGGACTGCTGGGTCCTTCTGGCACTCTGACTACTAAGCATTAGTTGCTTCTACTCCTCTGCCAGCCCCTGAAAGCATTACCATTCTAATGAAAGAGAGAAGCTGTCAACAACTACAATTATGAGGCAGAATGCAATCAATCCTCTTTAGAATAGAAGAAGTAGCAGGATAAAATGGAAAATGCCACTTCTGTCCCAAAGGTATATCCCCACCCTAATCCCTCGAACCTGCAAAAGGCACCTTTTGCAGAACCAATCTTTACAGATGTGATTGAGTTAAGGATCTTGAGATGAGGAGATCATCTTGGATTATCCAGGTGGGCCATAAATATTATCACAATTCCTTTTAGATAAGAAACAAGCAGATGAAGATTTGACAGGAGCCAAAAATGAGAAGGCAATGTGACCTCTGAGGCAGTCTAAAGTGATACAGCTACTAGCCAAGGAATGCTGAAGCTACTAGAGCTGGGAGAGGCAAGAATGAACCTTTACTTAAAGTCTCCTGGGGAATATGGCCCAGTGATTCCAAATTTGGATTTCTGGCCTGTAAGAGAATAAATTTGTCATTTAATTTATCAAGTTTATATGACATTTTGTTATGGCAACTACTAGAACCCAATAGGAGAAGCAACAGGCTATAAGCCAGCAAAAGCAGCAATTTTCTCCAAACAGTGTGGTGGTGGAGAAGATGGCCATACAACTTAAAGTTTGCAGGACAGAAAGGACATCCTTTGGCAGATATGGGATCGGAAGAGCACTCCAAGACGAGGAGTCGGTATGCACAAAGCCATGAAAGTGAAAACACAGCGGGTCTGGGGAGCAGGGCTGGGTCAGAGCAGCTGGAGTCCAGGCCATATGTGGTGGGAAATGAGGATTCAAAATTAGCAGGGGCTTCCCTGATGGATATGAAGGGACGTAAAGGCATCTGGAAGAAATGCAGGTGCTTATTTATGGTCATGTGGAACCAGTGCCAGCAGAGTTGCTGGCATTTTTGTGGGCTTGGGGATTTTGTTACTGTCCCCCACCCTCCCAGGAAGCAGCACAAGGGTGATTATTAGTTCTTTCAAGATGATTTTTATCATCAGATGGTCACCTCTAATTTGTTATGTCTCTAGATATCTCGCAGATAACACTGCCCAAATTATTTATCCAAGGTGGGATTGAGACATGAGGGTGGGGTAGATCCACTGTACCTACTGACAACTGCGAGAATGTTCCTGCTTCTGCAGGAGATCCACTGGGTTGCTCTGAATCATCCTTTGCCTCTGCCAAGTAATTATTCCAACAAGTAAAATCCTCAATTAAATCAAGATGGAAGAAATTATTTGTTTCTCATGCAAGTTTTCACTTTTGAAAGGCAAATTAAAGGTCACTCTTTCCCAATAAAATCAAACAGGAAAAAAACCACGAAGTGACGTAAACTGGGCTCCGTTATTGTAATTGTCCCTTTCTCTTTTTTGTGGTATCCAGAATTGAACCTAGGGCCATCGCACTGAGCTACAACCTAGCCCATTTTTTTGAGACAGGATCTTGCTAAATTACTTAATTGCCCAAGCTGGGCTCAAATTTGCAATCCTCCTGCCTCAGCCTACCGGAGTGCTTAGATTACAGGCCTGTGCCACCCAGTCTGGCCATTTCTTGAACTCTTCCTTCTGGTTCCATAATTACACAGATAGAACCTCCCCTTCTTGCAGCTGGAACTAAATCCAAGACCAGGACTCTTTAGGGGACAGCCTTGACAGATGCATAGCTATACTACATTCTTTTGGCACTCAGGCCACTGGATTTCCAGAAAAGGCACCCAGCCATCACTAACTCAGGCCTTTGGAATTTTCCATCTTTGGCTAAAGAAAAAGTTAAAAAAAAAAAAAAAACCAAACATAGTGATTGCCCTGCTCCACGATGAACACTTTTCAGTCAAACAGGGGAGAGAGGAAAAGAAGAGGTGAGAAAAAGATGAGACAGTGAGAGTAAGCGCATGCCCAGAGTATGGTAGAAGGAGAAGCAAAGGGGCTGGGCTTGAAGAGAGATGGGAGGGAGGGAGGCCCAGGGAGCTGGACATGTGGGAGATATGCCAAAAGGCGGCTGTCCAGGGGGCAACACCAGCAATATCTATTCAGGAAAATCAGAAAACGGGGCGGAGGCTGGGGTTGTAGCTCACTGGTATGATGCCCGCCTGGCTTGTGAGGTCTCCACCCTCCCCCCCAACACACAAAGAAAATAATGAGGGCAGAGCAGTCAGGGGGAGTAAAAAATAGAAAGGGAAAGAAAGTGGCTTAGAAGAGACAGGAAAGAGTAAGAGCAGGCCAGCCTCAATGGAGTCCCTCACAGAGACTCAGAAGGGCAGTCACCACCTGGTACCATTCCTGTCAAGCAGGTTTGTTACCTTCAGAAATAGGGGTCTGGAATAGGTGTGAGCTGTTGTCCCTCTTCACCCTCTCCTGAGTCCCTCTACTCTTGGCTCCAAAAAGAAATCTAGCCTCTACAGGTATCTGGTGGCCATGGCTCTCCGACCTCAATACTAGCTGAAGAATTGGGTAAACTTATAGACATGGGGAATCGCACACGACCTATTTCTAAATGTGGCAGCCGGGAGTAGGGGAACAGGCTGTAACCTCAGCACCGTGGAAAGCTTTGGCAGGAGGATTACAAGTTCAGGTCCAGAATGGGCAGTAAGAAATTAGACAGACTCTTTCTCAAAATAAAGTTTTAAAAAGGCTAGGGCGGGCTGCAGGAATAGCACAGGGGTTAGAGTACTTACCTAACAAGTGCAAGGCCCTAAGTTCAATTCCCAAGCATCACGTAAACAGGGCGCAGGGGTGCACACCTGTAATACCAGCATTTGCAAGGTTGAGGCAGGAGGACTGCTGTGAGTTCAAGGCTACTCTAGTTTATACAGTGACTTCAGGACCAGCCTGAGCTACAGAGCAAGACCCTGTCTCCAAAAATGAGGCCTGGGGAGATACCTCAGTGCAAATGTACTGGGTTCAATCTCTAGTAATATAAAAAAATCCTTACTTAATTGATTTAGGGTCTTGAATTGTGTAGGTACAGTGTGTATTGCCTCCAGGCCTAAATAAATGTCTACTCACTCCTTTGTTCCATTCCATTTACCTAGTTGCATTGTCTAAAGGGCTTGAATTTTCCTAAAAATACACTGCTACTCTCATTAAACATTGTTAACTTCCAGTCTCTTGGTGCACTGTGATACAAATAAATATCTTTTTGCTTTTCCCAGATTAGCCCTTGTTTTACCTTCTCCCATTCCCTCTACTACCTTGCCCAAAAGAGCCTTAATCCATTTGACAGAAACCACTGCGGACATAGAAGTGCATGCCTGTAATCCCAGTACTATGGAGGCTGAGGCAGGGGGATTACTGTGACTTCAAGGCCAGCCTGGCCAGTGAGTTGAGGACCAGCCTGGGCTATAGAGTGTATCTTGCCTCAAGAAAAAGATAAAAAGAAAAGACAAGACAAAACAAAAGGACAGGAAAAGAAAGGAAAGAAAAGGGAAGGAAAAACGAGAAAGAGGAAACAAGTGAACGGAAGTAAGCGTGAGCGAGCAAGAGGTGGGGCGCAGGCCTGTAATCCCAGCACTCTGGGAAGCTGAGGCAGTGAGCTAGGCAACGTAAGGAGAACTTATCTCGAAATTAAAAAAAGTAATAAAAAATGCTGGGGATGGAGCTCAGTGAAGAGGCCCTGAGTTGCAGTCCCTAGCACTGGGATGGGCGGTGGAGGAAAAAAGCAGCACTGGAACAGACTCTCTGCTTCTGTTCAATTGAAGCCACAGGTCTCAAAGCATTTCCCTTGAGATTTTACCATGAACCAAACAACTAAAATCAATCTTTTCCCTCCGCCAAGGCTGCTATTTTCCACAATACAGCACACCTGTCTCTCTCTCAGCTCACTCAATGACACACTGCTTTCCAGTTCTTTCTGGAGAGCCCCAGAAGTTCCAGCTCTCCAAGGCATCAACCCATAAGCCACAGAATTCAGCTGAGGATCAGAAAAAAGAAAAAAGAAAAAGAAAAAGAAGCTCTACAACAGCACTGAATCAGCAAAGCAGAAGAAAGTAAGACTATAATACTCGCTACTCAGGAAGCTGAGTGTTTTGTTTTGGATCTGGAGTGTCCCCCAAAAGCCTCACACACCCCTGGATATTAAGTACTGTGGGGGCCTGGCTGGAAGGGGCAGATGCTTAGGGCTTGACATGCAGGGGCGTGTGCTGGTTCCACCTTTCTTTCCCGACTTGGCTCTGTTCTGCCATGATGTGAGGAGCTCTGTCTCAGGCTCTGCCTCTGGCCCTGCCATGTGATCCTACCATTTTCCAGGTGACCACCAATGAACCTGCTGTAACCTTTTGACCTGTGGACTAAAACAAACCTTTCCTCCCTAAAGTTGCGGATGCTGCATAATCTGTCCCAACAACAAGAAAGCAACTAAGATACTGACACAGGAGGATCGTAAGTTCATGAGTTCGAGACCAGCCTGAACAAGTTAGCAAGACCTTGTCTCCAAATTTAAAGGGGGGGGGGGGGGGTGTTCAGTGATAAAGAGTATTTGCCTAACATACACAAAACCCTGGGTTCAATTCTCAGTACTATAAAAAATTAATAAATTAAGTGGCCAGGCTGAAGAAAAATAATTTATATAAATGAACATCCATTTTTTAAAAAGTGGAACTATAGTGAATATCCTTTCACACTTTAAAATCAGTAAATTGCTCTTAACAAAATTCCACTGAAAATATCTGATGTTTTGTTGCTGTTGTGGCACTAGGGATTGATCCCAGGGCCTTTACAACTACAGCCCATTTTTATTTTTGATTTTAAGACAGGGTCCTGCCAAGTAACTAAGTTGCTCAGGATGGACTCAAACCTGTGCTCCTCCTGCCTCAGCTTCCAAGAGCGCTGGGATTACAGGCCCATGCCATGAATTTTTAACTTGAGTTAGTTTACCTAGAGAATTGAAACTGTTTTCCTATGGGGGTAGGGGAGACGGAGGAGGAGAAAGTGAAAGTGATTAATGTGTATTTGTCTTTACAGATTTTGTTTGGAGACAGGATCTCACTCTATAATCCAGCCTGGTCCTGAAGTCACTATGTACTTCAGGCTGACCTAGAAGACAAAGCAATCCTCTGGTCTCAGCCTCCCAAGTGCAGGGGTTACAGAATTACAGGTGTGCAGCCTTAACTCAGCTATTATGTGGTGCTGGGGGACCAAGCCTGGGTCCTGGAGCTTCCCAGGCAAGAGCTCTAATCACTGAGCTACATCCCAGCCCTCTACATATTTTCAAACAAAATCAGGGAGTTTCCCCAACCTTTTGCATAATGATTTTCAACACATTACAGCCAGGTCAATTACCCATGGGCCTTAAAAAGAGAGGCTGGACCAAGAAGAAATAGGGCCACAGTCAATTAGAATTGATGTAAAAACTAAAATGCAGCTTACATCTAGGATAGAGTGTTTCCTCAGAGCAGCAGGACTCTGTACCATTGCATCTCTACGGATGTTACACTGGCCAGCAAAGAGGACTGGTGCAAACGCCATCAGCCAAGAAGCTTCTGTGGCGTGTCTCTGAGATGGCAGCGACTGGATTTCGTAGAGAGAAAAAGTTTCCATGTATCTTTCAACTGAAATCATCGTGAAGCCAGATGGAACTCACTTTCCGATCTTTCCCTGCACTTTCTCCAAGCAGGTGTTTCAGAAACCCATTTTTGGGAAGAGCTTCTGTGAGGACCTAAAAAATGCAGATCAATGAAGGTCTAACTTGACCTTCGGGCGTGGTGAGGTATCTCTTACACAGGATATATGAGCAGCATCCTGAGACCTGACAGCCACAGAGTTACCCTCTGTGATGGGAAACCATCCCTTTCTTTTTTAAACACCCCAGCAAACATCCACACCCACACCCACCCACTCCCACCTACTCCCCCCCTCACACACCCCTACCTCTCTGCTTTTTAGTATTGGGTGGAAAATTCCATACGCCCGGCTGGCTAGGTGCCTCCTAAGTGTCTGGCCAGCTTGTACCCTGAAACAACTCAAATCTGAAAGCAGTGCCCATTACAAGAACTCCAGACTGAGGGACTGAGGGAGTCTCCTGTGGGGGAAAAATGTAATTATGAAGAATTTAAGAAAACATCTGAATTGAAATTGTAAACTATACTGCTTTCTTCCAGCCAAAATTCTCAAAAGGGATTGTGCTTCCTCGCCAGAATACTGTGATGACTTGAGCACCTGGTTACAGCTTGCCAGCCTATCAGATCCCTATTCCTGCACCATCCCTAAGTCGGCAGTATGCTGGGAACCCATCGACTCCAGGGTCCCACCCTCCTCAACCTCCAGCAATTCTTCACATGGTAGGCAGAACAATAATTCCCAAAAGTTGGTCTCATCTCAATGCATTTTTCAAGACAGAATCTCACTTCACATTTGTAAAGGGGACTTGGCAGATGTGATTAAGGACTGTGAGATGGAAAGAGTATAGCGGGTTATCCAGGTGTGACCAAGGTCTTCATAGGGTTGCTTACAAGTGGTGGGGGACAGGGTAATAATGCAGTAGTAGAATGTTTGGCCAGCAAGCATAGAAATGGGTACCCCAGCACTGAAAAGAAAAATGACATCTAGTTTGGGCTGGGATAGAGTTCAGTGGTAAAGCATTTGCTCACCCTGTGCCTGGCCCTGGGTTTGATCCTCAGCACAAGGAAAACAAAGCAAAGGTTCTTATAAATGAAAAGGGTAGGCAGGGACAGCCAGTCAGAGACGATGCGAGTATGGAAGCAAAGTCAAAGTTATATAACATCAGAGAAAAACTCAACCAGCTCTTGCTGGCTTGGGGATGGAGGAAGGAGCCAGGAGCCAAGTTATGCAGGCAGCCTCTAGAAGCTGGAAAAGAAAGGAAGGTAAAGGATTCTTCTGTAGGGATTCTGCAGGGAGTGCATCCTGGCCAAACCTTAGTTTTAGCCTAGTGAAACCCACTTCAGACTTCTGGCCTCTAGAACTATAATAATGTTGTATTCTTTTAAGGCACTAAGTTTAATGCAATTGGCATGAACAGTGATAGGAAACTGACACACATGCTCTAGTTCAACCCTCAGCAGGGCCACTTGCTGGAGCTTCTTACCCAGCCTCTTCTGAGTTCTCTAAGGGGATGCTTACTTCCTTGGGCCACATTTCTACTGTGCTAAACTAAGTCTATTATATGGCCACAGTGAGCATAGGGTATCCCTCCTCAGGAAGGCCAGCGACAAGACCAGAACTCACTCCTAGAGGGCCTGGGCAACTGGCCAGAACACCAAGCCAGGGGCTTAGATATGTGTGCATGGGCTGGGGAACAGGATCAAAATAGGGACATAGTGGAGCTCAGTGGCAGCGCCTGTTCAGCAAACACAAGGGCCTGGGTTCCATTCCAGCACTGTGGAAAGACAGAAAGAGAGAAAAAGAAAAAAACACGGATCTGGTGACTAAGAAAATGACATAGAGGGGACAAGGAAGAAAACCAAAATCTAGTGACTGAAAATGAACTAAATTTTTTGTGGTGCCAGAGATGGAACCCAAGGCCTTCACACTAAGCTACATCCCTAGCCTACTTTTCTAGTTTTGATTTTGAAACAGAGTTTTGTTAAGTCACTAAGTTGCCCATACTAGGCTCCAACTTGTGATCCCCCTGCCTCAGCCTACCCGAGTGCTGGGAGTACAGGTCTGTACCACAGGCCCAGAAGGAAATGAATTTAAAGACAGGGCCCAACCAGCAACCTGTCTATATAACTTGAGATGCAGAATCAGGCTCTGAATGTGAGAAGCCACTGATCTTGCCAAGCTGGGGCAGGACAGAGTGGGCAGTGGAAAGCAGAATAGCTCCAGCTACAACTAGAGAGAGAAGTGGGGAGGCAGGGAGAGAATGTGCCAGCTTTGTTATTATAGGATTGAAGTGGGCAGCCTGATAAACTTCTTTTCTGGCTCTACCAGTGAGAATTCTGCCAGACTGCTTGGAAAGGAAAGACAAGGGGTCAATTTTCTCTGCAAGCTGTCACATAGGTCACTAGTAGTAAAAGAGCTAGAATCCCAAGAGTCAAGTTAGCAAGGACAGCTCTCTTTGCTTCACAGACAACGTAGCATGTCATAAACATTCTTCCACTCACAAACTTGAGCTACTGGCCCTGTGAGCTTTTAAATAATGACTTAGTTCAATTTATGCAGCAGCTGACCCACAGCCTACTTGGACTTGGTATTTCACGGCGATGAGGCAGGCACCGTAGAAGGAGGTATCCATCCCTCCTTCAGCCCTTCAGGGAACCATTCAATGCAATGAAGCATTTGGAACTTGTTAACTTATGAAAATAAACTAGTCACGCCAACAGCACTCTTCCATTCACACCATGGACACTGTGACAATAAACCCTACAAGGCACTAAGCTGGCTCTTTCTCAAGTGGGAAAACTAAACTAATATAAAAGGCATGGGGAGAAATACATAGAGTGTTATTTTTGGAGAGTGCTAACCCATTTGAAAATATCACAAAAGCAGCTCTATGAAAATGATTCCAGGTACTTCTGCAGAGCCAGTGTTCTGGAGGTTTTTTCCCATATAGTTATTCAGCAAGCAAAGAAAGGAAGAAAGGTCAACTGCGCAGTTCTCAAAATCCTCAGGCTTACTTTAGGAAGAAAGGAAGAATCTACACAGATCTTAATGACACCACCACCTTTCTTTTTCATTTCTTTTCGTTTTCCTTTGCTTTCTACTTTCCCATTAAAAGAGAGTTTCAGCTTTTCTAGAAATAAACGTTGTTTCCCACAGAGTACTACCAGAACCACAGAGGAGTTCTCTCCACCTGCTTTCTCGTGGACCCCCATCGCATACACTAGTGCTTCTTTCCATGGAAACTCTGAAGGAACTGAGACACCTGGAGTTCATTGCCTGTTCTGTCATCTAGTAAATATGGATGATGTACGGCCTGCTTCACTCAAAACCAGGACTCTGTTTCCCCACTTAGAGAAAAGGGGTGATGACAATGTGGTATGTGTTCAACAGTGACCCATCGCCACTGAGATCACTGACATCACAGCATTTTTAACCTTTCTTAAGACTGTAGCTATAAAAATACAAAGTCTTCTCATCATTTAAAAACAACTCATACAAATGGATTCCCCAGCCTTCTGACAAACTTCACTGAAACACTTTAATAAATAAAGATATTCTGTCTCAGGGCTGGAGGAATAGCACAATGGTTAAAGCACTTGCTTAACTGGGTATGTTGGTTCATGCCTGTAGTCCTAGCGTTTGGGAGGCTGAGGGAGGAAGTTTAGGAAGGACCTGGACTATAGTGAGACCCTATCTCAAAAATAAATAAATAAATATCTTTAAAAGAATATATTCTGTCTCAGAAAATTGGATGAACACTTATTTTCTGACTTAAGTCTTACGCAGCAAAATATCTCCAGTCATTATGGAAAACGTGATGGGACAACTGAAGTATCGGAACACCTTCAAGCACTTCTCGGCAGCTTAAAGCGCGTACAGTCCAACATAAGCTGTCCAAAAGGCCAAACCCAAATAACTTCCTGTGAATTATAAACCCCACAGGCAGTAACAATCAAGTGGAGAAGAATCGGAGGAAATCATTAATAGCAAAATCTGGACACGACTGTGCAAGGTTGTTCATGGACAATAAGGAGACCACGTGTGGATGGAACATTTGGCATGTTTTCCACTATAGTGACTGCTGGGAACCTGCACACATTCTTCTTAATAGGCTTACCCTGCTAGCATGGTAAAACTAGAATGGCTAAGTATAAGAAGATATTGGGGCTAGGGGCAGAGCTCAGGGGTACAGCACGTGCTTATTAGTGTGCATGAAGCCCTGGGCTCCATCCTAGGCACAAGATCCCCCCAAAAAGGACATTAATTTTAGAACATCTTTAATATTTAATTTTCCACTAAAATACTTATTTCCAAAATAGAATTTTAAGGAGGCATTTGGATTTCAATAAACATTTGATTTTAACATGAATTTTAGTGAATTACAAGTATATTGATGAAATTTTGAGAGGAAAAGGAGTGACAAATCTCTGCTTTTCTATACAGAGCCCCATTCTTTTCTATTCACCCTTGGCATAAACCACACTGAAGAGGGGGGTCACAAAGCTGGATGCATCTGCCAAGGGCCACACACACAGGGTTCCCGGGTTAGAGGACCCTCCTATAAGGTAGAGCATGGGACGTTGCCCCTATCCACCCCAAGTCAGCCTTCCTACTCACTCATCATACTGGCCTGGAGGAGGGAATTACCAAAGACCCGGGGGCCCTAATTTGCACCCACTACACTTTGCAGTATGACTAAGTCAGACCGAAGAGGGATATTACCAAGAGCATAACGGAGAGGGAGCTGCCAGCTTTTTCTTCCGGGAAGGGACTGGTCTTGGCTCTGCCACGGGGCTCATCCCCTTGGGGAATAATCTGGAGCAAGGAAATGAGAAAGCAAGGGCGCTTGCTTCCCTGCTGCCGGATCACTTTTTCTGCCCGTTGACTTGCAGCACACACACAGGGCTTTGCCTGCCTACCATAAAGCCTAGGAATAAACGATAATATGAACCAACAGTCTCACTTACCATGTGCCAAAACCTTTTAGTGCTTTAAGTGCAACAACTTCAATTAGCCTTTCAGCAAGCCTATGAGGGAGATAGCAAGGCCCAGGAAGAGGTTAGATAACTAGTCCAGCATCACCAGCTAGCAAGCAGTTGAGATGAACTTTGAACCTGTGCAGTGTGCTTCCAAACCACACTCTTGGCCACTCTGGTCTAACAAGCAAGATTATAGGCAACAGTGGATAACTAAGACTGTGCCTTTGTCCCACTCCCGTTACAGCTCAGAGCCTCCCGGAGCCTCCCGGGTGGGGCTTTGCAAAGAGTCAAAAAGACATCTGGCTCTAAGCTGATATAAATGACAGACCAGTGTTATTCAAAAACCGCCTCTGTCCTCCTGACAAAAGCTAAAGGAAACCAGAGATCTAAATCTCAAGGGCAAATGTAATCTAAAAGTACCCTTAGAATTTACAGAAAGAGAAAAAACTCCTCCCTTTTGTGGGTTCTGACTTCCCATACCCTGCTAAATAAAAATGTATTTTTAAAAAATAATAAATTTTCAACATGCTTAGCTGATAATTTTCTTTCTCAGGACATAAAATCAGGTGACTTATTCCTCTGAACTGAATGGCAACAAAAAAAAAAAAAAAGAAAGAAAGGGTAGTTTCTAAAGAGAAGCATGGGAATTTTGGAAGGTAGCAACTACCTAGTTTACAGAAGCCTAGTAAGGGGCTGCCAAAGTCGAGTTACGCATGAACACTATACATGAATTTCTGAGAGTGCTAAATATTAGCATTAATTCCTCACAGCCACAAAGGGGGTGAGTGTAATGAAGTCAAATAAATGTGGGAAATGCCACACACATTAACAGTGTTCATTAGTAAATGCCTATTTAATCTTGTTAAAACAAGGAAGGACCAAAGTCTTGAAAAATGTTAAGAATCACAAAAGAAGAACAGAGAAAGGGGCAGAGATGATACAATTAACCAACCGAAGCATCTTACCGGTTTCTATCCTCCACATTTCGGCTATTTGCATATATCTAATCTTCCTTTCTGGGGCTGCAGGGTATAGCTCAGTAGCATGTGAGAGGCCTTAGGTTCAATTCCCAGCATCACACAAAAAAATCAGTAACAATCTTCCTTTCTGGCTTGTGAGTCCCTTCAGGACAGGAAGGACTGCTATCAACTCCTCATCCTTACCCTGCTGCCCTGAGACCCTAGGCCTGGGCGGGGCTGGGGGGAGACAGACTTCCCAGCACTGCTCTAGCTGGAAGCATGGGGCCAGCCCCCAGATTCCTCCTCCACACTCTGCCTCCACTTCCTAATCACGCCAAAGGTGCCAGCCTCTTCAATCAGCTAATCTCGCCTCCAATCTCATCTCTGTCCCTGAGCCCTGGCCCTTTCCTGGCTCTTCCTCCCTTTCCCAATCTCACTCTCCTGTCTGTCCTTCAGAACCCAATCTTCTGCCCAAACCCTACCGTCCTTTCTCAGCCTTCCCTTTGAAGGTCCTCTCCACTGCTTTGTTCAAGCGAAACCTGGCCCTACCCTAACAATCTCTTTCAAAGGGGGGTTGTTCATTTTTCCTTCCCTTTTGCTTCAAATGCATTTTCGCTCCTGTTCACTTAACCTGAGAAACCTCAGAATCATCTTGACTCCACCTCCTCTTCCTCTCTGTTCCTCTTCCTCCCCCTCCCCCTCCAAGAATTACCAAATCCTGTTGATTTTATCACTGAAATGTCTCTCAGATCTTCCCCCATCTCCACTCTCAGTGCCTGTTAAAGCTCTTGTTACTTCTCTCCTGAGCTATCTTAACTACGTTCCTGGCCTCCAAGTTCTTCCAAACTCAAGATCACCCCATGCGATGCATTATTGCTTGTGTATTTTCCCACATCCTGAGTACCAAACTGCATTTAGGCACCATGTGAGGTGCTGAAATAAAGATGAATAAACAGCCCCTTGCTTCTTGGCTCATATTCAGAATGCTTCAGAAACATTCGGTGGTAGACGCTTTTCTAAGGTTTCTTTCACCATTCTCTTCTTCCAACTTTATCAAACATTTAAAGTTCATTAATCAGGCACTCTTCATGTTACTTTCTTCCTTGCTTGATTGCTTTTTTATTTATTTATTTTTGAGACAAGGTCTCACTCTGTAGTCCAGACTGAACTCACTATGTAGCCCAGGCTGGCCTTGAACTCATGGAATCATCCTGAATCAGCCTCCTGGAATGCTGGGATTACAGGCGTGCACTACCATGTCCAACTTATGTGGTGCTGGGGAACTGAACTCAGGGTCTTGTGTATACTAAACAAGCACTCTAATTGCTGAGCTGTGCCCCCGGTCCCCATATTATCATCTTTACTCCTCACAAGGAACCACAAGGGCAGTACTATGTCCCCATTTCACAGATAAGGAGAATGAGATCAGGTAAATTGCCTCAGTTTACAATCCAAGCAGGTGGCAAAGTTTGGAATCAAAACCAAGCCCGACTCGTGAATCCGTGTTCTGCCTCTCACATTTTAAGTAAAACACTGAAAATGTCAAAGAGCCCAAAATAGGATGAATGTGAATATGAAGAATACTGAAAACAAATCAAATACAGAATAAAGAAAAGAAATGAAAGCTTTCTGGCCTTCTGAAGAGCAAATTTTAAAACATATAGCCAGGTTAGCTCTGCACGGCCACAATCCCAGCACTCCAGGAGGCTGAGTCAGGAGGATAGCAAGTTCAAGACCAGCCTGGGCAATTCAGTGACTTAACTAGACCCTGTTCCAAAATTAATAATAATTAAAGAAAGAACTAAGATTATAGCTCAGTACAAAAGTCATGGGTTCAATCTCCAATACTGCTTTAAAAAAAAGAGCAGCTGTCTCCAAATGTTTGAATGACAGTCATGTGAAAGAGGAAACAAATACTCTGTGTGGCTCCAAAGAACACGGGTGGGCCCAGTGCATGGTAGAACTTGCAAGTAAATTTCACCTCAATTTGTCATTTTTTCTACACCATCTTCCAACCAGCACAGCCCTCTAACCAGCAAGGAGAAACCAAGAAACCATTTGTTGGTGATGTCTCAGGGATGGTCCTGCCTTGCGTGGACAAATATTTTTGTGCACATCAAAATCACTTTGGGTGATTTTTAAAAATACAGATGACAGGACCTACCCATGACTTAGCAAAACAGAAAGGGGTGGGAAGGCAGGGTGGAGACCGTTATTACAAGAATCAAAAATAAGGAAATAAGTCTGTCAGAAGGTTCACTCAAATACTCAAAACAAAAACTATAAAAGGTAAATTAATGTATGAAAAACTGTTCAAGAATGGGATGGATTTCAGTGCTCCAGGCATGCTAGGCAGGTGATCCACCACTAAGCTACACTCCCAGCACTACAAGAAATTCTTACTTATTTATTTTTTATTGGTACAGGGTCTTATCATTATGCCCAGGGTGGGCTCAAACACACAATCCTCTTGCCTCAGCCTCAGGAGTAGCTGGGATAAACTACCATACTGGTCTTACAAGAAACTTTTAATACTATAGCACATATGGTCTTTGAGAAGGCAATTCCATTCCTAGAAATTTATCTAGAGGGTTTTAAAATGCCTTTTAAAAGCTGTTCATTCAGTTCAGCGTTTAGACCAGACAACTTCCTGCAACGATGGAAATGTTCTGTATCTGCGCCATCCAGCAGGGTAGCCACTGGCCACACATGGCTATTCATTCAGTACCTGAACTATATAGCAAGTGCAATTTAAGTAACAGTTTACCTTAAATTTAAAAGTAGGGCTGGGGGCATATCTCAGCAGCTAAAGTACTGAGTTTAATTCCCTATCACCACAAAAGCTAGGCGTGGCAGTGCATGCTGTTAGCCCAGCACTCTTGCGAGGCTGAGGCAGAAGGACTGATGTGAGTTGGAGGATAGTGGTTAAAGCGTTTGCCTGGCAAGTGCTAAGACAAGTGCTAGGTACCCAAGTATGATTCCCCAGCACTACATAAACCTGGCGTGGTGGTGCACGCCTGCAATCCCAGCACTTGGGAAGCTGATGCAGGAGGAGTGCCGTGAGTCCAAGGCCAGCCTGGGTTCCATCATGAGTTTACGACCAGCCTGCGATAAAGCGCAAAACCCTGTCTCAAAATACACAAATAAAACAAAAAGTGAATAGATAAAATAGTCATGTGTCTAATATGTAAGCATAAAATCAGAAACTAGGAAAATATCAAATAATAAAGGATGATTAACCTATGGTACACCCATAATGAAATTGTTCAACACAATTATGTAAATTTATACATACCAACTAAATAAATGTTCCTAAGATATCGATAATTGAAAAAATTATTTAGAAGTTTATACATTTCTTTCAACTCATACATTTTCATCTACAGAGGGGGGATGGCTTTGAAATACATTAGAATATGGGCACAGAGTTCCTTCTAATATTTTTTCTAATATTTTTACAATAAACTTTCACTTAATACCAATAAAGCAACTGATGTTTTCAAAAAATCTTCCTGATGATCAGAATAGGAAGAGACAGAATCCACAGAAAATTTTTTAACATATTTGTCTTAGAAAACAAATTCAATTCTTCAGCGTTTAAGTGAGGCTTCTGCAAGAAGGCCTCTTTGATTTTACAGCAAACTGCACTGATTTTTTGGACAGGGCCTCACGGAGGAGCTTAATCTGGGCCCTTCAAACCCAGAGAAATCAAGAGAAACAGTAATGAGACAAATCATATGCTTAGGATGGGGTGTGTATGTGTGTGTGCACATGCACGTGTCAAGAGGATACCCAGAAAATGTGCACAAATCAATTTTAAGTTCTTCCTAGTCAATCCTGAAGTGCCACAACTCTAGTTAAATTTTTGACTCTCAGTTCATTGAAAGCTGAACTAAGTCTCTGAACTACATGTAGCAACTGTTCTTGTTGGTTTAATATTTAATAAACACATCTTCTAGGTGAGGACAATATATTAAATGAATCTCTGGAGCTGGGAGATGGAATAGGAGCTCGATGAATTGACATAAACTATTGCAGTACCTCTAGGAACGGTGTACCAAAAAAGAAAAAAAAGAAAGAAAACAACTTTATTCCACAATGTAAGTTTTCACCTCTTTACAGATGAAGCTGTGGGGTTTGCCCTATATTAAGTGTTTTCCACAAATTCCCCTGGGAAGAGAGAGCAGAGGAGCTGCTGATTCTCAGTGCTTCACCAATGCCTGCAAAGGTGGCTGTGAGTGGCAGCAGCGGATGGGGGACATCAACAGCTGCAGACCCCTTTCGGCCATTCTCAGTTTCTCCAAGAGCTCCTCTCTTTGGAAATAACCTTGTGAAATCTGGCCAGCACCAGCCGGAAAACACAGCATGCATCACCCTGCCTTAGGGGGCTAAAACCAGGAATATCTAGCCAGCTAGCAGCTCTCTCCTGGTCCTTTGGGGAACAATGAAGTGCAGGCAAACTCAGCAGCAGACACTATTTACACACTTACTATGTGACCTTCCCAGGCTGACGCAGTGGCTTTTCTTAAGAGCAGCCATGATACAACAGGTTTATCGAATGCTTCTGACAAATAGCAATATCCTGAATCATCATAAAACACCATGAAAACTACATTTTAAGCATATCTGTCTACGTAGATTTCCCCATTAATCGCATACACTCTTGGGTTATAATGTTCCTCCCCACGACCCTCTTGAGATACTGCTGTCAACAGTAATTCTGTAATTATCCCTTCCCTTCGGTTAAAACTGACCTTCATGAAAATGCTGGACTTACAGAAACAAGCAGCCATGAAAAAAGCCTTTCTTTCTCTGTCTGCTTCATTATGTAGTTACTAGACTCTGGAAGTCTTAATAACTGAACGAAAGCTTGAATATATAACAACATGGTATACACAGTCCAGGCCCAGCCCTTCTGAATTTTTCCAACAGTGAGCTAAAGTGAATGGTGCTAGTGGCATGCCAACAAGGGTGCAATTGTGAAATAACAACAACAACAACAACAAAACCCTACACAGGAAATACTGCGTATTTGTTCAGCTTAGTGGGCTTTCCAAGTTCTAATGAGAGATCCACCAGAGGAAAGCTTGGCCTCTGCGCTGATTCCAACTCATGTCAAAGCTCTAACATTAGTACACTGAGTTTATAGCAGCAAGTGTAAATCCTACCTCAGCTGTCCCTTAATAAACACTTGGGACTCAATCAGAAAAGAATCAGAAGTCATGGTGGCAGCTGCAACATGGGCTTTCTAACTTTGGTTAACAGTTCTTTGTGTTAGAAAAGCAGAGTGAGCGAAGTGGGAGAAAATGGGGTTGGGGGGGTTCTGGGAAGCGCACCCTCCAACCAAAGCTCTTACCTTATGTCTCAGCTCGCCGAAAAGCTCACAATCAGTGTTTTCAAAGGTGCTAGGGACAATCTCACATTGATTTGTGCATATAATCTTGGTGTCCTATTCACACAATCATACATTTTCCAGTTGGGAGCTACAGGAAACAAATGAGGAAAAAGCCATTCTCCTTGTAATTATAGGACACCTGGCACTGTGTCTTGTGCACAGGGGTACAAGATACATTGATTGATTTATTACCAAAATCTGTTCTCGCTTCCAAAATTTCGATGTGGCCCACATACGAATGAATAAACACCATTTCTCTGCACTGTCTTATATACACGTTAAAAATCAGTGGCTTTGGTCCCAAGTAAGGGAGGCTGACAGAGGAACTGTGGCTACTGGCAGTAGTTCAAAGAAGAGTGCCTTCTTATTAACAGTTTTTCCAGCTGTGCCACAGATTCAGTGGTTAGGAAGGAGCTGCTGCACCCTTGCTGCACAAACTCTTTTTAAAACCTGAAAACCTGGAAAGTTAACTTGTTTGCTGCTGAGGGTCACAAGTCAAAGGCTGGTCAAGTCCCAGTGGAGGTTGGCTGCATCTCCTTTCTACCTGACCACCTCGTGGCTCTGGCTCCCTTCCCTGGCCACTCAGCCCTGCTCAGGAAAGCCTTGCTTTCTTTTTGAAGGAAGAAAGCATTCCCGGTGCCAGGCAAGCTGAATCACTTGCTAACACCCACCGAAGATGAGAGCCTTGGTAGGAACACCCTGCACACAGCTTGTCTTCCCCCTCTTAACTGGCTGCGATGACAAGCGTGGCTCTGATCTGACCTCAACAGATCCTCACTCCAAAATCGGAGTGAAACACACAATAAGCCAAATCCATTAAAACAACTTTAAAAGTCTGAGTTTAGCTTCACTAAACAGCAGGATTACACTTTCAAGGGTCCAGCCATGATAAAGAGATTGCTTTAAAGTCACTTGGCTTTGCAGTTGTAGCTATTAGGGATCAGATTTTTATCTCAAAGGTACATATTTTACCTTTGATCCTCCTCCAGGACTCACACTAATGTCAACTTTCTCCACTGTAGGGATCAGGCCCCTGGCCTCTCTTTAATGTTGGCTTTATTGCTGATTCCACAAGATCAACAGAAAAATTACAAAGAAAAGCTGTGAAGTTCCCCTCCCACGACAAGTTATGTTAACAAAAAAAAAAAAAAACCCGCTCTTTCAGAGAGATGAAATTTAAACACAGCAAACTCAAAAGACACGCCGTAAGACAGAATGAAGAGACAAGAACAAAAAAGAAATCCTACAAAATCCAAAGTAATAAAACACACGCTAATTAACCAGCACAACCGTTGCTTTAAGGTCTGTTGGGTAGTCCAGGAAATTGGCAGTGGCTGTTTGGAAAACAGAAGGGCCAAGTGCCCATTAGCTCAGTTGGCTTCCCTCGGAAGGCGAGGGGGCGGAGGGCGCCCTGCAAGGGTTCCCAGGGGTTCAGCGCGGTCTAGAATTCCCTTCCCCCAGCCGCTGCCTTGATGGCACCTCTAGTCCTGGGCGGTGTGCCGGCTCCTAGGCCATCATCCCTGAACTGGCACACGCCGTCTTCCCCCAAACCCCATCCGTTTGCCTGTGCAGCGCCCGCGGACCTCAGGGGACCGATCCCGTGTCCTTTCTCCCGAGGGACCCCGTTGTTTCCAAACTCCTCCCCTCCCTCCGCGACGGTAGCACCAGCACCCCTTCAACACCCATAAGCACCCTCTCTTTCCCCAGTAGCAGGAGGAAGTCGCTCTGCTTCCTCTGTTCTCACTGCACGCCGAGCTTGGGCGCCGGGGCTTTTTGGGTGGGGTTCTTTTTTGTGTACACGATGTGTGTGTGCGCGCGTGTGAGTGTGTATGTGCACAAGCCTCATCGCATCCTTCCGCCTAGGCGGCCTCAGGTGCCCCCAAGAGGCTCTCGTGGTGCCCTGTCGCCAGCTCTTTGTGCCTGGCCCAGAGCAGTGCGAGGTCGTCCCCGCAGCTCGCACCCCGGCCCCCGCCCAGGATGGGAGCCCGGCGTGGGCGCCGCGTCCTCCCCGCGGCAGCCCCGCCGTGCCGGGGCAGCTGCAGTCCGCAGGCTCCTGGGAGTCGGACCGGCAGGCGGCCGCCAGCGCGAAACTTCAGGAGCGGAGAAGGAGACCCCAGCGCCGCGCACCGGGCGACAGTGCGCGCGCCTCTCCAGCCCGGGTCCCCGCGGGCAGCCACTGCGCCGCCCCTGCGGGAGCGCGTTCCCCAGGCGCCCCGTCCCCGGCCACTCACCAGCACCGCAGAGCCCCGCACCGCCTCGGACACGCTCTGGCGGAGCTCAGCAGCCGTGCCGGGCTTGCTGAGCCGCTTGGTGAATTTGCGCACCTCGGCCATGGTCGCGGCGGCGGGCAGGTCGCGGCGCCCCCTCACTGCTCCGGCCGGCGCGGCCACGGCGCCCGCTCCCCGTGTTTACCGCCCTCCCGCCGCCGCCCCGCCCAGCGAGGCCCGCGGCCCCGCCCCCGACGGCCTCCCCGCCCCTCGTCCCGCCCACTCCCCGCCCCCTCCTGTTCGGCCCCTCCGCCCGGGAGCCGGCCGTAACCGCCTCCAGCCTGGGAAGGCGGGTGCGTCTGGCGGGCCGGGCGCGCGGGGGCGGGGAACCGCGGGGTGGGGGCGACGATCACGAGGAAGCAGGGGGAAGCGGCCACTAGCCGGGCTCCGCCCGCCGCCGCTGTTGCCGGTGCCGCAGCGGCCGGGAGGCCAGATAAGCCGGCTGCTGTTTTCCAGTGGTGGGTGAGAGGGGGTGGAGAGGAGCCATCAGGAGTCTCCCAGCCGGCCGTGCCCTGCCCGGTGGCCCCTCTCCTGTCCCAGAGGCTGCAGGCTCGCGGGAGGCTGGGGCCGGCTCGGTCCCCACCCTGCCAGCCCAAGGGACTCGGAGACAGCGTGGGGCAGCCGCCTATTGTGTGCTCCGCGGGGCAGGGTCACGCGGCCACCGCTGCGGAAGGGTTTTGGCGGGAGAGCTTCGCCGGGTTTCTCCTCCCCACCCACACGCAGGCCTCTCCCCAGCCCCAGGGAAGGAGCGGGCTTCGCCAGTGCGACTCGCGGTACTGGCCCCCCTGGCCCTCGAGAGGGGGAGTGGGTGACGGGGCTGAGCCAGCCGCAGGTTGTATTGTTCCGGGAGGCGTGGCCAGGCCGGGGTGCCCTGCCACTGGGAGGGCACGTCGTGGGCTTCGGAGGACTCGCTTTTCACAAGTGCCAGTAAGCGCCTCTCCCTCTTCTTTCCCTACTCTTCTCTTTATCCTGGCCGGCTTCCAAGAAATTGCTTTTCCAAGAATCAAGGAACATCTGCTGATGTGTAAAACACACGTGGCTAAGACAGGAATAAAGAGGGAAGTCAAGTACTGGTTACTGTCAAGTCTCCCGAAGTGCAAAGTAGATGCTCCAGGAACGCAGCAGCTCTGTCTTGTCACTTCGTTTGTTCGGAGTTTGCAAATGGCCTGTAACGCGTGGGACTGAGTGGCCCTTCTGAGAGGATTCCTGCCACTGCGCATATGGCACTCTCCCACTTGTCCCAACTTCAAAGAGCAAACAGTCACACCTACACAGAGGACTTTGTTATGGAAACAATGCCATGCTTCCCGGTTTCTACGAACCCGCAAAAGTCTAAGTCTCTTAGCAGCATACCTGGTCAGTCCTGATTAAGCACACACGGAAGGTCCTAGATCCCTAGGACCTAGGGGCCTGTAAAGCACACACACTGTCACAAATCATGGTTTTACACACGTATGTATGTGTAAAACTTGTTGACTTCCATAGAGGTTGGTCAGCACAAATTCATGCCCCCTGTGTCACGAATGCCTAATGTGGCTCTTATCTCTGCAATATCCATATCAATTTTGACTTGCTAAGAGGGCCCAGATGGGCCCAGGGTTTAGAGAGGGGAGGCCCAGTTCCAGGTGAGGATGAATCATGACGATGAAAGAAAAAAACAAAGCAAAAACAAGGCAGTCTCCTTTAATAACAAAACAAGGAAGACTCCCACTCACCAGGGATATCCCAATACAAGACACAGAAGCGAAAGGAGCACTCCTAGGAAAGTTCCTGACTCCATAAAAAGAGATGGGGACACAGACCCCTGCCTCTATTCTTCCTTGGGTTTTTCTTGGGAACTTTTGGCCCTGGGTGACTATATTGGAACCACTAGGAAAGGCCAAAATGGTCTCAGAGAAGCCAATCCAGAAGCTGGTAGCACTGAACTGTTGGATCAACCCTGGTACAGCCTGTCTCTGAGTTTCCATGGAAAGGAAAATAAACCCTGGTGTTTCATGCTACTTTTAGTCAAATATTCTATTACTGGTAGCAAAAAGCACCCTCAGGCTATACTGTGGCCACAGAAAGTACATAAGCATTGAACAAGAAAGGCAATGTTACTTCTCTCATGGAGTTTATATTCTAATGTAAATAAATGAACATGTTTATTTCAGAAAAAAGAGAATTGTTGTGCAATGTGTTAAGGTGATATGATTGACAGTAACTGGAATTGGGGAGCTAAGACAGGAAGTTAGAAGGCGTGGTCATGAAAACCGTCTTAATGATGTGGGTATCCATCTGAACCTGGGGTAAGAAGGACAGAAGAAGTAGAAGTAGTAGGAGCAGCAGCAGCAATAGCCACCACAGTTAGGAATGCTGGGAGCAAAGGCCTGGAGATAGGAGCAGACTTAGTGTGGTCAAAGACCAGGAAAAAAAAAGGCCCATGAGTCTGGAACATATGTTGATGGGGAAAAGGGATGGTACGATATAAGTAGAAGGAGGCAATTCCTGCAGAGCCTTGTGAACCATGGGAAGCATATGTCACATTGATGGTACGCAAACATCATCTGGCTGTTGTGCAGACTTTAAGCTCACTCCCGAGAGTGTAGGTTTTACTTTTTCTGGTTTAGGATTCCCATTTAATTAGCAGCAAGCATGGTGCTGTGCACTGAGAGAGTATGCAGGATGAGTTAAAGACAATGTCTACTCTTTTCAGGAAAAAAAAAGGAAGTCTAGAAGACAGTATATTGATAAATCAAGGTAGTATTATGTGCACAGGACCATATTCATGATAAAGAGGAAGCAGATATCATATCTGATTAGAATCATATGGAAGCCTTCCTGAAGGAGGACATGTTTAAACTGGATATTGAGGAATGAGTAGAATCTGGATATAACTATAATTGTACAGAGAATTCTATAGCCTCCAATAGTGCATTTGTATTGAGTGATTCTTTTTCAGTGTCCCTCAATGTCAAACAATGAAATTGTGGACAAAGGAGGCAAGGTGTAGAGTAACAGATCTTTAGAAATAAAGGATAGACATCTAAAAGCTCCTGCTATTGTGGGGTGGAGGGAAGGGTCCTGAATGAGTTGCCCAGTGACTTCTTTTCTACGTTTGTTAATACCTTATATTTTAATACAAAATTTACATATCACATTAACCCCGTTCTAATTCAACCTTAGATACAAATACCATTGAATCCTTTGACCTACGAATTCCATTTGGATGAATCCATGCTGACTATCTCTCACATGTGACCTGAGATGCCTGTATGAGAACGGCTATTGGTTGTGGTTTGTATCTGGAGTGTCCCTCAAAAGCCTCATGTACTTGGTTGTAGTGGGCTAACTGTGGAACTGTGTGCTGTTGGGAGGTAGAGCCTGGCTGGAAGGGGCGGATGCTTGGGGTTTGACTTGGAAAGATTTTGTCAACTTGTTGAGATTAGGGGATTGCCCAGGACAGAGATTTCAGGTGTTTGTTATTGACTTGTGGGCCGTATGTGTGGAAGGCCCAACTGGCAGCTTGAACTAAGTAAAGAAAGGAAGAAGAAGCAGCGGTACATGCTTCCTGGGAAAGCTCTAGAATTTGCCAGAGTCTACATACTTCACTTAGCTCCTGCTTCACTTGGTTTCTCTCTGCAATGCCATGACTCTCCAGCCTCTGTCAGATGCCTTCACTGTTGCCGTCTGCCCCATGAATGGACTAAGTGAGACATTCTGAAACTGTGAGCTAAAATAAATCTCTCCTCCCTTAAATTGTGGAATTGAGTATTGTTTCACATCAATGAGGAAGCAACCAAGACAAAAATTGGTACCAGGAAAGTAGGGTCATTGCTGTGACTTATACCTGACCATGTGGTTTGGAGGCCTTTGGAACTGATTTGTGGGAGGAATTTGGAAAGGTTTAAATATGTCAGCTAGGGAAGCCTTAGATTGCTGGGAGCCAAGCTTGATGGGAGATTCTGGTCAGAACTCAGAAGACCAGAATGCTGATAGAAATGTGGACTGTAAAGGCCAGGCTCAAAAGGTATCAGGTGGGAAGAAGACCTGTCTTGGCAATTATTTTAGAAACTATGCATATTACCCTCTGGCAAAAGTGTGTTGGCATTTTGCCCTTTTCCAGAGACTTGGCCTGAAACTGAGATTAAAGGTGGTGGACTACTTAATCCGGTGGAGGAAATTTCAAGGCAGCCCAACATTCAGGCTGTTACATGGGCACTGCTTGCAGCTTTTAGCCTGCTGTACACTGAAAAATACCAAAAAAAAAAAAATGGCAAGGAAAAATGATGTAAAACGTTTGCAGTTACGCAAGATTGGAAATGGCTGCAAAGGTGGGGCAAAAGAGCACAGGGATATTAAAGAGATTAGCATTGAATAGAAGCCAAGTACTTAGAACCAGGACTATAGAAAAGATTCCCAGAGGGGGTCTCAAGATCCAACCCTTTACCAATTAAAAGATAGAAAGGCAAAAGTCTTTGCTCTGAGAAGAGAACACCAGGCATATATACGGCCAAAGAGAGAAGTGTTTTCCAGTGTCTAGACACCTGGATTTCGGCCATCCAAGCCCTTGGAGGCTGCTGCAATCAAAGGCCAGAAAGGCCATATGACTGTTGCAGCCAGTGGCAGACCTTGGTATCATTCAAGTAGTCCTAGATTTACAGGCATGCAGACTGCAGGAAATGGGGTGTGGAGGCTTCTATCCAGATTTCAGAGGAAGGCTTTGGGGGCCAGACAGTGTGCGCCTGAGAGGGTAGTGCATGAGGTTGTGAAAGAGAAGCCTAAGGTGCAGCGAACACCCCAGAAATTTGGAGGTGCCTGGAATGTGGATCATCAGCTGAGGAGAGTCAAAGGCTGTGAGCAGAACCAGCCCAAAAGAAAAGACAGAGGCTGAAGCTGGACTCAATGCTGTAGGGTCAGGGAAACCCAGGGCTTTGTAGTTCACATCTCACCACAGTTTACCCTAAGTACTGGACACGGAGCTGTAGTATTTAACTCTTGTCCTGCGGGTTTTAGAACTTGTTTTTGTCCAACTGTGTTCTATCCTCCTGTTCTTCCCTTTTGGACTGGGAATGATTAGTTATCCTTTCCTGTTGTATGTTGGAAGTGCTTCGTTTTTTGATTTTCGCAGGCAGTGAGAGCTAAGACTTTGCTTTGAGTCTCAGAGGAAGCTTTGTACTTGGACTTTTTAGGAGTTTTGGAACTGGTAAGACCTTGGTAACTCTTAAGAGATGGACTAAGTACATTTTACATAAGAAGGTGCACGTGAGTCTTTTGGCAGCCGGGGGTGTAATGCCATCATTTGGATCTGGAACATCCTCCAAAAGCCTCATGTACTTGGATATAGTAAGTTAACTGTGGAGCTATGTGTTAATAGGAGGTAGGGCCTGAGCAGGAGGGAGCAGATGCTTGGGATTTCACTTAGAGAGATTGTATCAATTTGTTGATATTGTCAGAGGGGGTACAGGGTAGAGATTTCAAGAGTGAGCTGTTGACTTGTGGGCCAGAAAGTGAGGGAGGATACCCGCCTTGGGTGTGGAGGGCTAAAATGGCAACTTGAACTAAGCAAAGGAAGAAAAAGAAACATTGATACAGCTTCTTCCTGGGATAGCTCTGGCCTTTGTGTGAACCTCCAAATGGAGTCTTGGCTCTCGCTTGACTTGGCTTTTGTCTGCAATGCTGTAAGCAGCTCTTCAGCCTCTGCCATGTACCTTCACCATTTCTGTGAGACCTGAAATGGTAAACTAAAATAAATCTTTCTTCTCTCAAATTGTGGATGCAGGGTATTTTGTCCCCACAAGAAATAAGTAACTAAGATACTGTTGCATTAATGTCTGTAATAGAAAACTATTAGAAACAACCTAAGTAATCATTGGTAAGAGACTGATTTATCCTCAGTCTCTAGACCAGTGCCTGGCAAATAATAAGTGCTCAAAACAATTAGTTCAGTGAATTGAAGAATATATACTCAGCTGTTAAACCATGAGGTATATATGTATGTACTTACAGGGAGGAAAAGAACTCTGAAAGATATTAGTTAATATTAAGCAAATTATATAACAGTTCTACCTATGAAAAATGATTTGTCTGTTATGGCCAGATTTCGGGGAGCCCCAAGTAACCAGAGGACCAGTCACACATGCAAGAACAAGGAGCTTTTATTTGGGCTAAAGCTCGGGCTCTCAGACACCACCAATGCTGTGGATCTGTCCAGAGAGCCCAGAACAAAGGCTGAGCAGTGTTTCTATGAGGTAGGGGCAGGGGTGATTACAGGGGATGTGACATAGGGACATCATCATTTTACATAGAACCAATCATAAGTACACAGTTTTTATGATGGTGATGCTGACTACTTAGACGAGCCAGAGTGGCCACAACCTTTGTCGACCCAATCATAATCTTTAGCCTTTTGAATGTGACCAACTGAGTGTGGTGTTTTGATGGCCTGGGTAGGGTCTAAGGGGGCATCGAGTGATTGGTTAGCTGTAACTGGGCGACTATCTATAATTTTTTGACTTTGCCCCATGCCCAGGAATGCCAGATTGTTGTTAACTCTTTCTGATTGGCTGTAACTAGGTAACCAAGTGGCCCAAGGCTATTTTGGCCTTGGGCATTGTGTGGTCTTTGTTACAATTGTTTTACTATTCCAAGAAGCCAAAACTTAGTAACTTTTAGGATAAATTTGAAGCATGTCATGGAGTCTGTTCAGCCTGGGCTCTTCAGCGTGATGGGTGGGAAGTAAAAGAGGAAACCAAGGAGCATTTCACTTTTGTTATTGTTGTTCTTTCTCTTTGCTTTTTGGTTTTTGAGTTTGGGTGTCAGTACATAGAGTCCATGATAGCTTTGCACTTGCTATGTAGCCCAGACTGGCCTTGAACTTCTGATTCTTCTGCCTTAGACTCCACAGTGTGCCTCCATACCCAGGAGGATTTTCACATTCTATCATTTAAATTTTACCATGTAAATGGGACTATGGGTTTAAAAACTAGAAATTTAGTTCCTCAGTCAGCTGATTCACATTTTTATATTCTCACAAGCCTACTAATGCCTACTATGTTTTGCAGGGCATGACTAAAATGGTGCCCAGCACATAAGGACAACTCAATAAAAAATAATAATAATAAATAATAATGATAAATGTGCGGCTTTTCTATTGAGAATATATTCACTGTTATGTGAGTGAGTTAAATAAAACAAAAGTGATCATAATGCCCATGCCCACTTCTATGAATTTTTGAGGCCATTATGACAACCAAACTGTAATGTGGAGAGATGTAGAGTCACTAAAGTACATTTATAACCATTATCACTTCTAATCCTCACGGCAATTTTAAGAATTGGGGAGAGCTGAGATTATCTTCCCATTATTTTTCTCATTTTTTAGAAATAGAAGTCATATAGTAGTTGGCCGACTGAGAGTAGAAGCCAGTTTGCTGGGCTCTCTTTCTGTTACACTGTACAGTGTCAAGAAACCTGAATGACCCTGAGAGAAACTCTACCTTCCTTTATTCATTAGGGACTTGTCATCATTAACTTATGGTGAGGTTGTTAAATTGGGTGGAATCATATGTGCAAATTGTACATGAAAATTTAAAGAACTGAAAATCACTATAGAAATGACAAGACGTTTTTAAGAATATAAATTTTACTGAGTATCTATTAACAGTCTATTGCATTGCTTGTGTATCGTGGCATAATGAGAGGTTTCTCATTTTTCAAAAGTCTTATATGTTATTTCTGAAATTTTTCTAAGCTCATTTTCTTCAAAAGATTTGAAAAAAAATACTCTCTATCTGTAAGGATTTTCTGCTCTTTCCACTACAGGAAGCTAATGATATGCCCATGAAAATGCCAACGTAAGATTCCTAAGTATTTCAAATGTTGCAGAAAGCAGTCCGGGTCGCTCTTCTCTATACGAATGTTTATTTCCAAGTGGGAAACTTGCCAAGAGGCCAAAATCATCCAGGTTTGGGAGAAGAGATGAGGACTTGGTGATAGTTAAGTTCTGTGGAAGCTAATCCTGAGGCAGAGTTAAAACGGTCAAAGAGACGTTTCAGGGCAGTAAGGACACATAGATTGTGTCTAGAAAAGTGTAGGGACTAGGATTAGAGCAAGAATAAGAAGGACAGATCTATGGAGCATGGAGAAGACCTTAGAAATTTCCTATCCCAGTTACACAGGAGGATAAGGCAGAAGGATTCCGAGTTCGAAGTCAGCCTAGGTAATTCAGCGAGACTGTGTCTTGAAATGAAAAAGATTGGGGTTTTAACTCAGGGGTAGACCACTTGTCTTTCATGTGTGAGGCTCTAGGCTCATAGCCATTACAACAAAGAAGGAACAGAAAAGAGAAAGGAAGTCAGTCTTGTGACTAGTTTCTAGTTCATAGTGCTTCTTGGTGCAGAACACAAGGAAAACAAATCACATAAGTGACAGAGGCATCTCACAGGCATAGGCACTGATGGAGAGCTCCTATCTTACTTAATACCTACTAAGTGGACAGTCCACATTACTGAATTAAAAATACCTCAATTTTATTGACACTAAAAATGGGGCCTAAGAGCAACCAAGACTGGTGGGCATACTAAGGGACAGGAGGAAAGTCAAAGTTCATATTGAGTTATTACTGTGTGCCAGGCACTGTGATAGCTTCTGTCATCTGGCCACCAAGCAGAACAAACAAAAACACAACAACCCAGAAGATTAGGTCCTTTGGGAAGGTTTATAATCCATATGGGCAGGATAGAATACTGGGTAAGCAGTAAGGTCTAAGAAGAGTTAGACTGAACTGGGTTCAAATCCTGGCTCTCCCAATGAAATGAACATAAACAGGTTATTTTTCTCAGCTGAAAAATGAAAATAGTAACAATACTTTTTCACATGTGTGATTGTGCTAAAAATATTAGTGGAAATTTAAAGCTAAGAATACCTTCACATGCAGTAAGCACTTAAGCATTATCTGTGGCACATTGCATTTTCCAAATATGGATGCAACAATACCTCCCATCCCATGTGCCCTTCTTCCAATGTGGCTTTGATGTTTCTCCTGCCAAATGAAGACTGGCTTTATACACTGTTAGGTCCAGAGTGAAGTGAAAATGCACAGTACCTTGTTTAAAATGTATTATCAAGACAGAAACAGGAAAGCATCAAATCGATTATGGAGCCTTTCTGAGAGCAGAGGCCAGTGGGGCTATGCAGGTTACACACCCATAAGCCAGCGCATCTTCAAAAGGAAAGAGGCCATGTTCTCTCTCTCTCTCTCTCTCTCTCTCTCTCTCTCTCTCTCTCTCTCTCTCAATACTGTGTATTGACCCCAGAGGCTTGTGTGCATGCCAGGCAAGTGCCATACCACTGAGCTATATCCCAGCCCTTTTATTTTATTCTGAGACAGGGTCTTGCTATGTTGTCCAGGTTGGCCTCGAACTTGTGATCCTCCTGCTTCAGTTTCTTTAGAAGCTGAAGATTACAGGTGTGTACCACACCCAGCTTATGTTATCTCCTAAGTGGGATTGTGAGTAAGCTAGAATGATATAATGTGACTTTTGATAAGTCATAAAAAGTGATATAGTGCCTGCCTGGATCTTTCTGACATTAGCTTACAGCCCTGAGCTGCCATATGAGCTATCCAGCCATTTTGAGGCCACCATGCAGTGAGGAAGCCCAAACTAGCCCATGTGAAGATACCCTGAGACTACATAAGTGAAGGGAATGCCTGGCCAGTTCTCTGCGGCTTCAGTGACCCTGCAGCTCTATTTCCAGTCACCATCTGACCACTGTCACATGTGAGACTCACCCAGAACTGTCCAAATGAGCATTTCCTGGAATTCCTCACCTACCAAATCCATGAGAGGTAATGAAAGCACTGCTGTCCTTTTAAGTCAGTAAGTTTTAGAGTGATTTGATATGTGACAGCTGATCACTGAAATACTATCATTAAAACAGGGAAATGACCATCATCAGTGACAGAAGGGGAGATCATATTGTTAATTTTTTCACCTGTCACCTATGGTGCAGCAGTGGAGCTCAGGCCCTAATTCCTGTATCAAATTGGATACAATGGGATGAATGTGTGAACCGTGTTTGAATCTTTGTTCAGTCAAACCAGCTGTAAGGAAATTTCAAGACAACAGGAAGTACATCAATATGAACTTGGTGTTAGGTAATAGTAAAGAATAGTTAATTTTTTTAGATGTGATGATAGCATGATGGTTAGCCTTTAAAAAGATTTTATAGATTTGAAGGATCACTGAATTATAATTATCTACAGATAAAATGAACTATCCAGGATTTGCCTCAAAATACTACAGAAGTACCAAGATCATACAATGATGGGGGAAATAATGCCCCAAATGACCCTGAAACAACTGGAAAACTCCTTGAAAAACAAAAGAAGTTGGACCCATTCTTCATTCCATATAACTCAGTGGTTAAAAAGCTTGCCTAGAATGTGCAAGCCCCTGGGTTTGATTTCTCAGCACCACATAAATTAGCTGGGCATTGTGGAGCACACCTATAATTCCTGTACTTGGGAGGCTGAGACAGGAGGAGTGCCATTTGCCCAAGACCAACCTGGGTTACCTAGTGAGTTCATGACCAGCTCAGACTGAAGAGCAAGACCTTGTCTCAAAAAAATCCACAATCTCAATATGAGACAAAATATGAAATTCTTAGAAAAAACATAGGTTCTTAGATTTGATACCAAAAACATAAGTAAGTACCAAAAGAAAAAAAGTAGGTTGACTTCTTAAAATTAAAATCTTTTGTGCACCAAAGGATATTATTAAGAAAGTGAAAAAGCAACTTAGAATGGAAAATATTCGAGCTGAAGGCATAGCTCAGTGGTTAAGAGCACTTGTGTGGCAAGTGCAGGGCTCTGGGTTTGATTCCTCAGCACCATATAGGCTGGTAGCACATGTATACCTGTAGAAAATGCATAAATAGAAAATAAAGGCCTGTTACCACTTGGCTTGGCTCAAAATAAAAACAGAAAAGAATATGAAATATTTGCAAATCATATATCTGATAAAGACATAGTATTCAGAATATGTGAAGATTTTACAAAGTAAAAGGGACAAACAAACCAATTGAAAATGGACAGAGGACTTCAAGAATTATTCTTCTAAAGAAGGTATATAAATGGCCCACAAGCAAGTGACAGAAGACTTGGCAGCAGTAGCCATTTAGTAAATGCAGATACACTTCACACCCGCCAGGTTGGCTTTAAACAGAGAGAGAGAGAGAGAGAAAGAGAGAGAGAGAGAGAGGAGAAAATGGTGAGAGTTGGCCAGATACACAAGCTGGACCTCCTGTAGGTTGCTCATGAGAGAGTGAAATTACACAATTGTTGTGGAAAACAATTTAGTTTCTTGAAAAGTTTAACATTCCTGTATTATTTAACAATTCTACCTCTAAGTATATACTAAAGACAAATGAAAGGACGGGCCCACCAGAACCTTATATGTGAACATTCATAGTAGCGAAAAGGTGGAAATGACCCGAATGTCCATTAATGGATGACTGACACCAACCCGTGGCGCACACACAGTGTAATGGAATGCTGCTTGGGTGTAAATACGGGTGCCTTGATGGTACATGCTGCAACTTGGATAAGCCTCCAAAAAATGCTGAGTGAAAACCAGACACAAAAGAGCAAACATTGTATCTGGCCAGTTGACGCAAGCCTGTAATACCAGGCACTCCAGGAGGCTGAGGCAGGAGGATTGCAGATTCCAAACTAGCCTGGGCAACTTAGTGACTTACTGAAACTCTGTTTGAAAATCAAAATTTAAAAAATGGACTGAAGATATGGTTCAGTGTGAAAGCCCTGAGCTCGATCCCCAGTACCCCCCATGCACATAGATCAAACATAGAATTCCTTCCATGTGAAATATACTATAGGCAGACCTATAAAGACAGAAAGCAGGTTAGTGGTTACTGGGATGGGAGGATGGGAAACAGGGAGTAATTAATGGATACAGGTGTTATTCTGAGTGATGAAAAAGTTTTAAATTAGAGAGAGGTAATGGCTGTGCAGTACTTTGAATGCACTAAATGTGACTCAATGGTATACTTCTAAATGGGTAACCGTATGGTATGCAAATTTCAGATTAATTCAAAATTCATCAAAAAAGAGGATTGTGTTGATGGTAACATTAAACAAGATTAGCAGAAAGCCAATAGCTGTTGAACCTGGAGGATAGGTACATGAAGATTAATAAAACTATTTCTGCTTTTTATGTTGGTTGTATATAAAAAGCCTATAAGAGAAAGTAGAGATGTTGCGCTTTCAAAATTGTAACGGTATGATACATATTATCTCTTCTCACAAATTTCCTAACTCTGAAAGTCTTAATCATTCCCTAACCCTATTTATCACATGTTGGGAGTACTGAGGTCAAATGGAACACGTTCTTACAGTTATTTTGATTTGGTTTTAATACTGGGAATTGAACCCAGTGTCTTTGCACTGAGCCACATCCCCAGCCATTTTTACTTTTTTCATTTTGAGACAGACAGCATCTCACTAAGTTTCCCAGCCTGGGCTGGGACTTGTGATCCTCCTATCTTAGCATCCCAAAGTGCTGGAATTACAGGTGTGTGCCACCACGCCTTGCTGTCATAGTTTTATTGTGAGGTAAATATGTGAAGATCCGGCTTCTAAATGGTGCGCTGTGCCCAACAACTACTGAGAAATCAGCAAAATAATCACCAGGAGAATGAGCACATAATTACCAAGAAATTTGGCATTGGGCTGAAACATACTGCCTTCCCCAAAGATTGCAATTTCTGTGATATTTTTCAAAATTATGTATTAACATCTATATCATGAGGGTGGCTACATGGAACTAAGCTAGAGAGTGCCAAGTGTTCCAGAGACCTTGCTGACGGTACCCCGCTTCAGGTGCCCGTGCTGGGGTGCCATGTGCGAGTGGCCCTCTGCTATATAAAGCACATTCTCCTTGTCACGCAGGGATATATAGTTGAAGGAAAAGGTACGAGCAAACAAAATTCTGATCTATAGGACTCAAATTGTGTCTGAATCTAACAGACACAAAATAATTAGTAGTGGATATAAACGATTAGAGCCTCTGATCTTTAAAAACTCAGGATGTTCATCATCTAGAGTAAACAATTATTTCTGAAACAACCAAATTAAAAGTATCTAAATATTATAAGACAGGAAATATGTGCTTCTCTTTCTTCCAATGAATCTGTTCAAAAGTTTCCTCATATTAAGCTGCATTTAAAATATAGAGGGGAGGTGTTTATATAGATATATATTATATACAATGATATATATTATGAGTATGCTTCATTGTCTATAATTATAGCTCGAAGTGTCTCTCTGTGTCATCCAGGCTGGTCCTGCACTCACAATGTAGCCCAGGCTGGCCTCAAACTCGGGGCAATCCTCCTGCCTCAGCCTCCTCAGTCCTGGTATTACAGGCCAGCACACACAGCTGATTTTTATGTGGTGCTGAGTGATCAAAACAGGGCCTTGCATATGCTAGGCAAGTGCTCTAAGCACTGAGCTGTCCCATAGCCCCTTGCATTTGCCTGTGAGTATAAGTGTATGTGTATGTAAGTACCTGTATCTCTTGTGGATGAGGCCTCAATCTTTAGATCTCTTTAGCTGTTCCTGCAGCCCCATTGAGATTCTAGTGAGTGTTTGTGGCTTACGTACCATCTTACCAATGTGGTCTTCTAGAAATGTAATGCGAGTCACATATAAAATTTTAAATATTGGCTGAATTCAAAAAGAAATAGTATTAATTTCAGTAATATGTTTCTTTTTATTTTAGTTTTTGCAGTGCTGGGAATCAAATCCAGGGCCTCACACATGCTAGGCAAGCATGCTACCATTGAGCTATGCCGCCAGACTAATAATATATTCTTTTACCCAAAATATTCAAAATGTTATAATTTCAACACGCAATCAATATAAAACTTATTAATGAGAGTTTTCACTTTCTTTTTTTTTTTTTTGGTACGAAATCTTTGAAACCTGGTACCTTACATTTGCAGCATACCTCAAACCAGGCCAGCCCCTCTTTACGTACTCAGTAGTCACATGTGACTGGTGGCTACTGTACCAACAACAAATGTCTACAGGCTGACAACTTCCAAATTTACTTTTCTAGCCCAAATCTCTCCCCTGAACTGCAGACTAACCCAGCCAACCAACTCTCCAACAGCCCTACCTGGTTTATTACAGGCTTCTCAGACCTTGTACACTCGGACCAGCCCTGGGACCCTCCCAGATCCTTTGACATCTCTGTCAATGGCCACTCAATTTTTCCAGTTGCTCAAGGCCCAAATACTGGAACCGCCCTGTATTTCTGCTCCCAGGCCATTGGTACCAAATCACCGTCACCTCGTCACCTCCAGCCTCCTGACGTCTCCCTGCTAGTGCAGCCTTGGCCTCTCTGTTGTGTTTGTGACACTGCAGCCACAGTCAGCTCAGAGCTCTCCACCAACTCCTCATTTCACTCAGCAAAAGCCCAAGTCCTCATAATGGTCTCATGCCCTTAACTCCAGTGACCTCTGTGCCCTTCTCTCCTGTGGCCCGCCCACTTGCAGGCCTCGCAAGCACTCCAGGCATCTTCAGCCTCCAGGCATTTGCACTTGTGACCCCAGGCAGCACTCAGCTTCCTCTTCCCTGGCAGCTTTGGCTCGGTGGCACCTGAGCCTGGTGAAAGTTGCACCCCACTCCAGACCCTTTGACTCCTTAGTTTTTGCTTTGTTTTATTCTCTGCTCCCAGCACTTACTATCTATATATTTTGTTTACCTTTTTCTCTCTTCTGAGGAATACGAGTTCTGTTTGAGCAGCGCTTCTCATCTGTTTTGCTCATCACTGTACCCAAGGCACTTGTCACAGTGCTCAGCTCACAGTAGGTGCTCAATATACAACATTTCTCAAATGACCACATGGTATAAACCTTTTGCTGGTATAATTGTTCATAATATTGAGACATGGGAGGTCTCTGAAGGCTGAGGCAGGAGGATTGCTGTGAATTTGAAGCCATCTTGGGCTACCTAGTGAGTTCAGGACAAGCCTGGACTGGCTTGGAGTGAGACACTGTTTCAAAAAGAAAATAAATTAAAACACGAGAAGACACAAAAATCTCCTTTCTTGTTTTAAATACTGACTGTCATATCTTGAAAAAAGAAAAGTAAAAATAAAGATATCTGAACTTAATATGTAGTTTTCTTAATAAAATAAAGTCAATGTTAGGTTTTAAATATCTTACCATAGATATTTTGATGACTCATAAAACTTTTAAAGCATGAGAACCAAATTGTAGTGTTTTCTTGGGACAATAAGTTTGCCAGCAAAACATTTTTGAGGCTTGGTTGTCTACCTTAATTCAAACAAGCATGACATCCGGAGCTGCTGCTGAACTTCCAGGCACATGTACTGAATTTTTTAAAGACAGAATCTCTTTGTAGCTTAGGCTGACCTTGAATTTATGATTCCCCTGCCTCAGTGTCACTGGTCTTAATTTTGAGCGTCCTTCGGAACTGGGAGTATAGGTCAGTGGTAGAGAACTTGCCTTGCATGTGTGAAGCTCTAAATTGTAGCCTCAGTACTGCAAAACAAGATGGTGGTGGGGAAAATTTTCTCATGGTCACATATGTGGGAAATTCTGCTGAGTCTATTGTTCTATGGAAACTGCTCCATCTCCTCCAGCCTTTACTTACTTCCTCTGCTCAGGGACTTCATACAGCTGTATTCTCTTCTTTTACTTGTGAGTGTAAGATAATTCAAATCGCTCCATAGCATGGGTTTACACTGTGTTGCTTTTCGGTTGGTAGAGAGCAATTTTCAAACTTTCCCCCTTAAAAGGTTTATTTTTAATTTAATTTTTAATAACTATCATCCTAGTTTCCCATTTCTCATTAAATGGCTGAACATGTCTCCAAGCCTATGTTTTTTTGTGGTTTTACTTTGACTTCTTGCCCTCCTTGTGGCAGTCCAGGTGCAGAGCTTTCTGAGCTTTTGTTTTTCTCTAACCCTGAATAGTAGTCCATTTGAAAACTTTGTACCTTGGGTTGTCCTAAATGTTAAATTCTTTCCTCATACCCAATTTTCACAAGCTAAACATTTACACAGATAAGATGTGCGTATCATATTTGTTCATATAATTGTATAGTTGTTCACTACAAGAAATTTTGAAGTGTTTGCTAATTAGTGTTGTGAATGATTAAAATAATATGGATCATCATACACATATGTAGACACATATGTATATTCATATACATGAACATGAGTGAATGCACATACATGCATGTGTATATGTGCATGCACATATATAGCCTATATTTGTATTTCCCACTGATAGCGTATAACACTTTAATTGTACTCATACTTATCTGTGAATAATATAGAGTAGCTCTGGTCGCTTTCATTGTCCATTTCCTGAAATGAATGGTCTACCACTGCTTCCCCTTCCTGCCACTCACGTACTCTGATGCTACCTGCCACCTGGCCTTTCGCAGCTGCTTGACAAAATCTTCTCATCTGAAAGTCATCACTATGCTCAGTGACCTCTCCTCTGTCCCCATTATCTGACCTCTTGGTTATTCTTTTTTATATTAAAAATTTCCCCCATTTTATTGATATGTGTAAGTACAAAATTTAAGGTTTACAATGAAGTTTAGCATTTTATGCACATATGTATCTTTTCAAGGTGACAAGGGCTTTCCCAGTCTCCTTTTGTCCCTACCCCTACCCCTCCCTCACTCCCTCCCTCCCCTACCAGACCCCCCCCACCCCCCCGTTTCACTTTGTTTTTCATTTTAAGTTCCACAGGAGTTGTGCTCTGGGACTCTGATATCAGAGAGACCATTCGATGTTTCACCTTCTGCTTCCGACTCACTTCACTAAGCATAATGTTCTCAAGTTTCTTCCATTTGCCTGTAAAAGCCTCCACGCTGTTGGACTTTACAGATGCATAGTATTCCATTGTGTATAGGTCCCACAGTTTGTGGATACACAAACTGTGGGACCTATACACAATGGAATACTATGGGTATTTTGGTGACTTCCATATTTTAGCTCTTGGTTATTCTTTGTTCCTTCTTTCTTTTCTTCAATATGGGGGATTGAACTGAAGGAACACTGAGCTACATCCCCAGTCCTTTATTTATTTATTTAATTTTGAAACAGGTTCTCCCAAGGTTTCCCAAGCTGGCCTCAAATTTGTGATCTTCCTGTCTCAGCCTCTCAAATGCCTGGAATTATAGGCATGTGACACCTAGCTGGCCTCTCCCCTCCTTATTGAATCTCTTTATCTGTTAAACGCTTTTATAGCCTGGCCCCTGGGACAGATAAAAAAGAGATTGGAGCTCCCGGCAACTGTCTTGCTTTGCCATTCTCCCTTTGCAGACTCATTTCCTGTCCTTACCTCCTGGTTCACACATCCTCATGCACGATTTTGGCTGGATGCTCTGCTAGTTCCTTAAGCTTATCACGTCTGCAAAACAGCTCATCATCTTCCACAAAGCCGGCTTCACCCAGATTCTCTCTCCATGTCACTGACATCAGCACCAGATACAAAACCTGACTCATTTCTGACTCCTTTCCTGACTTCCACCCACATTCTATCAATCACCTACTCTTGTTGATTCTTTTTAAATGTTTTGAATTTATGAACTACTTCAAGCCCACAGAAAAGGACCAAGAATAAACTATTTCACAACTGTTCCAACTTGAGAATTTCTAATATTACGTTTCTACTTCCCAAGCAAGATTACCCACAAAATATATACATAGGCTGGTTATGGCTGTGCAGTCTGCAATCCTAGCACTTGAGAGGCTGATGTAGGGCGGTTTTGAGTTCCAGTTGGGCCTAAGCTACAAAGCAAGAGCTCGTCTCAGAAAACAATAAAGTGATAAAACTGAAAAGCACTATCTAGTGTTATTTTGTATCATTAAATTTTTTACATCAACGGTTTGCTGTATGTATTGTTCAATAACTTATGATAGTGATTCAACATAATTTTTTTTTGTGCATGCACTGGGGGTCAAACCAAAGCCTCACACATGCACCACCATGCCTGGCTTATGTGGTGCTGGGGAACTGAACTCAGGTACTTACCACTTGAATTAGCACTTGCTAGGTAAGCGCTTTAACTGCTGACGCATTGTGCTGGGATTGCAGTCATGTGCCACCGTGCCTAGCTTTTTCACGTGCTGCTCGAGAATTGAACTCAGGGCTGTGCCCTTACAAGGCAAGCGCTTTAACCACTGTGGCATTCCTCCAGCCCCAGCTTCCTAAAATTTGAACAAAAATATTTAAGCATTGTTGCTTTGCAAGAGTTTATGTACAATCGCATTACAAAAACTATGTAGAATGGCAGAGACAAATTGGATATAAACCTGTATGTATTAAAGCAGCTGTACATAGCCATTTTAAAATCATGTTTTCTTTAATGATTTGAGAAAATAGTAATGTTAACATTTAAAAAGTGAGATTTGGAAAACTGTAGCTATAGTAATGTCCTAATTGTGTACATGTGTGCATACCTTCCTTTCAGCCATGACCCAGAGGAGAGGCTAGTGGCAGAATGGCAGGCATTGCTGCCCTGCCCCTACGCAAAAACTAGCTGAGTATATGATGCAAATTGGGATTTTTACGCTGGCTTGTTTCAGACGACAGGGTACGTAGATTTAGTGCAGAACAAAATTTTCCGTGAGGGGAACAGTCCAGGCACGAAAGGCATGGCCTGTGCGGGGCAACACAGCGGTGCCTTTTATTTTGTCTTTTTGTTTTCGATCACGGAAAGAAGAACATTCAGACAGCAAAGCGAACGGGGTACAAAAGGAAAAACCTCACCTCTTTTCTGAGACTCGTGGAAAGCGTTAGATGGGATTATTTGATGAAGATGACCCTAAACATCCTGAGACAAACGAAGAGGGAGTAGCTTGATGGTGTTGGAGATTTAATAAAGAATACAATGCATAGGACTTGGGTGCATGCGTTTCTTTAAATCTTGTGACATATGTCCTGAATCTTTTTTGAGAGAGCACTGAGGACTTAATTCAAGGCCTTCTTTTTGAGCTACATCCTTAGTCCTCATTTTATTTTTAATTTTGAGACAGTGTCTGACTAAGCAGCCAAGTTACCCAGGCTGGACTGGAAAGTCCTCAGCCTCCAGAGTACTGGGTTCACCAGTGTGTGACCACTGGTCACCACCTGCCCTGCTCCTGTAAGGACTCTTCCTAAATACAGAGTACATTGTTCTCCTACCAATACTTTGTTACAATAAGGTATTCATTTTAGAGAGAAGTGTAACTTCGTGTCCTTCCACCAGTTGTCTGCATCTGCCTTTGGGCAGACCATCTGGCACCAACGATGCAGTCCGTTACCATCTGAGTGGCTGGAAGGGCGGGTGATCCTGGGGAGTAAAGCAAGCTCTTGCATGTCTCTACTTACAAATCTAAATGTATAAAGCAAGATTCTTGTTTTTCTTGGTGTGTGTTGGTTTTAAATTACAGGGACTTGCTAAAAGAAGGAAAGAAAAGAGCTCAGGGCTGTCAGGTAATGGAAGAAAGAAACTGACTACATGACTATGTGGATGAAAATTTTGAAAAGAAACTCCAGATCATTCAGCAGATCCAAATAAGATCATATTTGAGAATATGGGAGAGGTCTATTTAATCATCACCTTACTCCATGTGGATTAAGAAGAAAAAAATAGTACCATAAAAGTAGAAGAAAATGTAATGAACATTTGATCTCTAGAGGGAGAAAATTGTTCTAAGTATGGGGGGAAGCAAAAGACTTGACCATATAAAACCTCTGTTCAAAAAACTTTGTAAATTAGAAGATCGCGAATTAAAAGATAAAGAATAAGCTATGCAAAGGGTTAATACACTCATCATACAGAGAGCTAATATTCTTTGACAATGGAAACAGGAAGAGCCTGGTAGACAAATGCACGGCATGTGAATTATCTACTTACAACGGGGCAGATGAAAAGAGACAAAAGTCGTTCAGCCTCGTGAAAGTCAAAGAAAGGAAAGTGATATCAAATATTAGATATCATTTCTTGCCTATCAATTTAAACTTTTTTTGAAGTGAGATTATTGGTGAATTAGAAATTCTTATTCATTACTAGTACTTCTTTTTCCTAAAAGTTGTGATAACGTGGTGGATTTTAAAAATATTCCCTTGTGTCTGCCCATCACCCTTTGAGGAGCTTTCTATGAGAGGTGCTAGATGCAGCGAAGGAGGATACAGGACACCTGGTTATGTTTGAATTTTAGAAAAACAACAAATGGGGTTTTTTGGTATATGTCCCGCAAATCTTTGGGATATAGAGAATCATTTTCCTTGTTGATCTGATATTCTCACTTCATCGGGCATCCTGGATCTTTGCTTTGCTTGCTTTGGCTCGGGTGCTTGGGCTGGAACACAGGACCTCATGTGTACCAAGCCTGCGCTCTAGTACCGAGCCACCCTCCAAGCCCCAAGCGTCCTGTATTTTATCTGGAAACTGCTGCTCTCTACTTGTGGAAGCATCAAGTTTCTAAGGCTCCTCTCAGATTCTCAGGGCTCTTTGCAGCTAGCCCGCAAGCATGAGGCCTCAGCTTGGCTTTAAGGAGACGTGGCCAGTGAGGCTGAGGATAAATCCCACCTCTGCATGCAGCTTCCATTGGTGCTGATCTGGGTGATGAAGGAGGGGTCCAGCTTTGTAGATGCTGGTGGCAGGGCCGGACAGTAGATTTTTTAATAGCAAGGCTCATTGAAGACCAACATATGTACAAGCCTAGGGAATCTCACTTATTAATACATAGATGTTGATAACTCTTCTATTTCTTTTTCTTCTTTTCTTTTATTTTTTTGAGACATGGCCTTGCTGTATAGTCCAGGCTGGTTCTGAACTAATTATGTAGCTCAGGCTGGCCTAGAATTCACAGGAATTCTCCTGTCTCAGCCTCCCCAGTGCTGGGATTACAGGCATGCGCCACCACCACACTCAGTGATTACGTGGTACTGGGGGATAGAATTCAGGGCCTCACACTTCCTAGGCAGGTGCCTTAATCACTGAGCTACACCCACAGTCCCCAGTTGATAGCTTTTGAATTAAGCTTAGCCTATGGTTTGATTTACAGCTTTATTTCTGGAGATTTAGCCTTAATTAGTGCTTCCATTAATTCTACAGAAGACATAATATCCTTTAGTAATTGGTTTCTCTCCTCAATTTCCCACAGTCAGGTCCTACCGATTATGACAAAGAACCCTGACTGGTATATAATATGTATCAAGAACTTTAAAAATGCTGGACATGGTGGCTCAGGCTTATAATCTCTGCTACTCAGGAGGATGAGGCAGCGGGATCTCAAGTTCAAGGTTAGCCTAGCTAATTTACTACAATGCTATCTCAAAATCAAAAATAAACAGGGCTAGGAGTGTTACTCATTGGTAGAGCATCGCTATGTTCAATCCTAGCACTGCAAACAACAGAAGGACCTGAACACATGCAAATATTTTGACTCTTTGTTCTAACTGCTTACTCAAGAGCTGGAGGAATGGCTCAGCAGTTAAAGCACTTGCCTAGTAAGTGCTAAGTCAAGCACTAAATACCTGAGTTTGATTCCCCAGCACCACTTAAGCTGGGCGTGGTGGCACACACCTGTAATCCTAGCACTCAGAAGGCTGAGACAGGAGGATTGCCCGAGTCCAAGGCCAGCCTAGGCTCTACAGTGAATTGAGGACCAGCTGAGCCACAGAGTGAGACTCTGCCTCAAAAAAAAAAAAAAAAAAATGCTTACCCTAGTATGCACACCATCATGTGGACAAAAGTTTGTGTATGAAAATATTCATTCAAGTTTTTATTTAGAAAATTGAAAGTGATTTAAACCTCTAACACTAAGAGAACAGTTGAGGCTGGGCTCAGTAGCACAGGCCTGTAATTCTAACACTCTGGGAGGCTGAGGCAGGAGCATCACAAGTGTGAGCATAGCCTGGGCCACTCAGTGACTTTGCGAGGCCTTGTCTCAGAATTAAAACTAAAAATTGGGCAGGGGATATACTCGGAGTAAAGTAATATACTCATGTTAGAGAAACCATGTGGTAGTTATCCTTCTGTGTGTGACTCACCTCGCTGAGCATGATGGTCTCAAGTTGCGTACATTTACCTACAAAAGCCTGAAAATTATCTTTAGAAAAGAGTAGTACTGCATTGTGTACATACACCACAATTTATGTATCCATTGGTCCATTAATGGGCATTTTGTTGTCTTCCACATTTTAGCTATTGTAAGCTGTGCTGCTATGAACAAGGGTATACCTGTATCTCTGTTATATGTTGTTTTAACTCTTTTGGGAAAATTCATAGAAGAGATAATGCTGGATAGAAGGAGATATTTATTTCCAGTCTTTTGAGAGATTTCCATAGTGCTTTCCATAGTGGTTGTACCAGTTTGTATTCCCGCCAGCAGTGCAGGAGGGTTCCTTTTTCCCCACAGCCTCGCCAGCACTGATTGCTACTCTAGTTTTTGATATACGCCATTGTCTCTGGAGTTAGATGATACCTTAGGGATGTTTTGATTTGCATTTCTGTAATGGATAAGGATGTGGAGTGTCTTTTCATATATTTAGTGATCATTTGAACATCTTCATCTGAAAACTACCTATTTATTTCAGTTGCCCATTTTTTAATTGGGTCTTTGAATTCGAGGCATTTCTTTTTCTTTAGTTTCTTATATATTCTAGGCTAAATTACCCTCCTATCTGAGGTACAGTGATAAAATATTTTCCTTTTCTGTTGTTTCTCTCTTCACTCTCTTGATAATTTTCTTTGCTGTGCAGAAACTTTTTAATTTGGTATAATCCGATTTGTTGATTCTGGGGGGCAAAACCCTTTTTCATAGAACTTAAGTTCTTATAGAATCAAAGGAAACCTAGAAAAACCAAAGCAATCCTGAGTAATATGTCCAAGGAGTTATTATAATTCCAAACATCAATTTTTATTACAGAAACTATACAGAACTGCCACAAAACCAGACAAATTGACCAATGGAATAGAATTGAAGATGCAGAGACAAACTCAAGTACCCTCAGCTACCTGATCTTTGATAAAGAAGCCAAAAGCATACACTGGAAAAATAAATAATAAATGCTGCTGGGAAAATTGGTTATCCAGACATACTTCTGTTACTGTGCACCAAAATCAAATCAAAGCAGATAAAAGACCTAAATACTAAAACTGAAACACTGAAACTTCTGGAAGACAAATTTGGCAAAAATCTAAATGATAAAGGCATAAGGAAAAAGTTCTTTTTGAGGAAGTCACATATTTTATTTATAGCCTTCCATAGGTCCTGCGAAGGCATGCATGTGCTGGTCCCTGTCTGCCTCCTATCTGTCTCTAACTTTGATCCTCCTCACTCATTACTGTGTTGACTCCTTCTTACCCTCTTTCACACTAGTCTGTAGCATTCTTTCATGGTTGTTCTTTTCAGCTCTGGTGTATTCAAAAATACATTGGACAAATAGGAGAGGGAGGAAATGAAGAAGGGGATAATAGGGTGGAACTTGATTAAAATATGTTCAGCTTTCCCAAATAAAGCCCATCATCACATAGTAGTAACACTCACTAACAAAATACTATTTAAAAAGTAGTTTGGAGCTCCGTTTGAAGTGGCCCCGTGACACTGCCCCCTGGTGGCCAGCTGGGGACTGGAGGTGCTGCCTTACATGAGCATTCACCTCTTCTCTGTAACATTAGCATCTGGAGACCTTTGCCTTCTGAAAAGTTATCACGGAGCTCAGTGGATTAATCCATTGCTGATTTCACAAGCTGTTAGGAGGTGGGGCCTGGCTGGAGGGCGGGGTCGCGTGCGGGCGTGGCCTGGAAGAGTAATTCTCCCTGCTGGTTGCTTCCTTCTCTCTCTGGTCTGGACTCTATGCCATGAGCGACTTTTCTCCCCAACAGAACTCTCTGACATTGCTAGCTGGCCATGAATGGACTGAGATCTTTGAAACTGAGCCAAAATAAACTTCTTGTCCTTCAAGTTTGAGGGTTGGGTATTGTGTTGAGCAACAATAAAGTGCCAAAGGCACGTACTAAGTACCAGGCTCTGTTCTATATATGGCGAATACAGCAGTGAATTAAACTTATAAGAATGTCTGCCTTCTTTAGCTTATAAAGTAGTAAGATAGTCAAACGTAATAAATTTTATTTTACACACTCATCCATCTTTCTTAATAAGACACCCAGTGCAATGGCAAGAACTATTTCTGCCATCATAGAAAAGCCTCTTCCCCTATCTTACCGGATGATCTGGACTCCCGGGACACATCGCCATGGTTCACACCTGGGTGATTGCATGAAGGGTGGGGATGTGAGAAACGCAAGGTTCTAGAAGAACATTGCAAATCGGCCCGGGACGGGAGCAGAACACCACGAAACTCCCTGCTTTCTTCTATCCCACCCAGAAGAGTTTCTGGAGGAATGCCTCTAAGCCCACGGGGCAGCGTCATGTTCGCTGGTTCTGAGTTCTTGGTTTCTCTCTTGCTAAAGAGACCTTCATTTCCCCTGTGGCGTCTCTTTTGGGAATCCCTTTGGGTGAGATAGCAAAGTTTACCTAGGGTAGTCTAAATTGAATAATCTAGCTAACAGCTACAGCATCATGATAGAAAAGTCTCGCTTCTTTCAGGTAGGATGGGGAAAGTGTGCTATGTAAACAACTCAGCACTTCTTCCCAGAATGTCTGTGTTGTTTGATGATGAATATTTTGTTTTGGGTTTAGTTTGTTTTTGAGAAAGGGGCTTGGTCTGCACCTCAGGCTGGTCTTGATCCTCCTGTCTCAGTGCTAGGATTACAAGTGTGTGCCATCGTCTCTGGCAGATGATGTGAGACTTAAAGTGGTATTTTATTGTATTATTTCATTTTGAGACAGGGTTTCACTCTGTAGCCCAGGCTGGTTCTGAACTCATTGTGGAGCCCAAGCTAACTTTGGACTCAAAGAAATCCTCCTGTCTCAGCCTCCCAAGTAAGTGCTGGGATTACAGGTGTGTATGACACCACATCCAGCTTTTGTGGAACTGGGGAATCGAACTCAGGTACTTAACACTTGCTAGATAAGCGCTTCAACCTCTAAGCCATTCCTCCAGCCCCTACATGGTATTTTATATTAAAATAAATATGTGGGCAGGGTTGTAGCTCAGTAGCGTGCTTGCCTAGCATGTGCAAGGCCTCGGGTTTGAGTCTCAGCAGCACACACACACACACATACACGCGAGTGCTCACACACACAAGATTTAGATACACACTAAGAGAGAGTAGAAATAAATTTTTCATAGATCTTTGAAATAATACTTGAGATGGTATTTTCTGCCATACCATTCATATGCCTGCATTTGGGAGACTTGTGTACACAAGGATATACCTGTGCTTCTCTCCTATGTAAGCATTTAATTCTCCCTCGATCTGACTATTAGCTTCTTCACAGACATCTCTGTCCAAGAGCTCAAGGAGCCCTGAGGGGTTAACTCAGAAGAAGATCTATTTTATTTAACAGCTCAAGATTTACTCCATGTGACTAAGTAAACGGGCAGTAATGATTTCTTTTTTCCTCTCATAGATTGTGTAATGACTTTTCTCTTTTGCCTATTTGGTTTGTGTCCTAGAGCTTTTGTGCAAGACTGAGTAATGTATTTCCTTTCAACTTTACCTGACGATGCCAGAAAGCAAGTGTCTTCAAAAAGCTATTTCTTATCTAGACTTTCCAGATACAGTCTGTGACAGCCTACAATTCCAGCTGGTCGGTTCCTCTTCCAAAGTTTTTAAAGCAACTTGGGTCCTTTTATAGTATTTTCTTCCAAACCCTACCAATGATCTCTGTTCTCTAAAATGATTGCAGGGCATTTCTGAACAGAGCTATGAAGTACTCTGAAGTTCCAGGAAGAGAGTCACATGATATAACACTGTGGTGGGAACACCAAGATCGATTTATTTTTCATCTGTTATTTCAACAATATTTATTAAGTGCACACTACATACTAGGGGCTGTCTTAGATGCTGGGGATCCAGTGAGCAAAATATAACATGGTCTTGGCCCTTGAGAAGGGCTTATCCAGTACAAGAGATCAATCTGAACCACAAATGCATGAATGATTGCGATGAGATCGACATAAACAGGCCTTCACAAGCCAGCTCAACTCTGGTCCATGGCCTACAATATTGGGCTGCTATTCTCTTGTCCTTCTCCTACAGTAATAGACTTATACACATGTACATCTATCCTAGTAGAACAGGTTCACTATATTTCCCCATTTCCATCAGCTTTGGACTTGGTCAGGTGATTTATTTTGACCAATGGCATATGAGACAAAGAGTGATAGTGTGTCAGTTCTGAGCAGAGGTTTTAAGGCACAACTTGTATTTTGTCTTCTTCGTTGTACCCCTGCCATTCACTATTTGAGTTTTCTTTGGTCGGCTGGAATCCTACATAGGTGGCACCGGATCTTTCTCAGTGTCTTGTAATATTGTCCCTCTTCCTCTCACTGGTGATGGTCATTTTGATCTTTGGGTAAGATGACGTCCAAATTTCTTCACTATATTATTATTCTTATTCCTTTTTGCTCCACGGTTAATAGTCTGTGGGATATAATTTTAAGACCATACAAATACCTTATTCTTAGCTGAAATGCATCAGTGATTCTTATCTGCACCAATATCTATTGCAATGGCTGCAAAACTCTGGCTTTCTGATGCTAGCACTTCCTCCACATTCATGAGCAGAATTCTGTTGTAAATAAGATCCCTCCATACACAATTTTATTATATTTGTCTATTCATTTATTTGCTTATTATTGGTATTGACTCATGACTTCCCATTTTTCAATATTTTCTAATTATGCTGTACATTTTTGTTGTTGTTTTCAGTTTGTTCCTCTTTTGGCATGTGGCACCTTCAAGCTGATTCTTGTCCTTGTAATATAGGACACAATATACCCCCCTACTTCCTTAGTTTCTGGCATGACAACATGTTCCCGGCTCACTACGTGCCTGTCTTGGCCAGTCCTGAAATTCGCCATTTTCCCAAGGGGCTCCGGTGCAGGAAAATGGTTGATTCCACCTTGCTGCTCCTCCTTCACCACACAGCAGGATCAGCCCATAAATACCAAGGCTACGCTTGCAGGGTTTCATGGAAAGCTGCGTCTCTGGGAGTACAGAATATTTTCTGGAGAATAATTGAAATAAGGCTGTACTCAAAGGTAGAATTTTCTGTGTTAAGTAAATAAGAATCCATGAAGCTTTTTGATCACAATTTCTAACCAGAAATTCTAGTAAACAGAATGAGAACGGATGGATGGGCTTCATGACTCATTTAGTAGAGACTGGGTTTATTATCCAGGGACAGACAGTCTAGACAAGTATATACTTGATTTCTTCATATCCATTAAAAATAAAATCATATGAAATACCTCTCACATAATTTATATATTATAGGAGTATGATAACTAAGACTAATGAAGCCAACAGAAATTTTTAATTCCTTTTTGACCATGTAACATCAGGTTTTTTTCTACTGACTTGTTTTTATTTTAATTAATTAATTCATTTATTTGGCCAGAACTGGCTGCCAAGGATACAAGAAATTGATTTGAGCCTCATCTCCTTTCCCTCTCCACCCTCTAGTGGAAATGAACTGAATTTGTACAATGGCCCGCAGGCAGCAAGCGAGAAGCATGAAGGCGAAAAGACAACTGAGCAAGTTTGGAGGTGAGCTGGTCACGACGACTTGAAATGTCTGTGGCTATCTAATCCCCTACTTTGCAGATAGAAAACTGAGGCCCATGAAGGTGAAATCTACTTGCCCAGAGTCAGAAATCTAGAAGCAGAATCAAAACACAGTCTGTTCCTTGGTCTGCACCATCATTGAAAAAAAAAAAAATCTTGAAGAGTTTCTATTAAAAAAAAAAAAGCTCACTAGAATGGGAGAGTTGAATAACATTTTCTTTTCTTTTTATTATTTCCTCTCTCTTTTTCCAGTACTGAGAATTAAATACAGAGCCTTCACATGGAGCTACATGTCCAGCCCTTTTAATATGGAGACAAAGTCTCACTAAGTCAGTTGCTACGCTGCACAGGCCAGGCTTGAACTTGCAGTCGTCATGCCTCCGTCTCCGCTTCTGAGTGCTAGGACTACAAGTGAGTGCCGTGATGGACTTGATTTTATAGTTATGTACACTAGCTTGATCAAAATATAAGGTGAATATTTTAAAATTAACACAATAAAAGATACACTGTCACTAATTCCCCTCATAATATTCCCCGTGGTTTCCAAAACACTTATTCCACCGTTTTTGTCAGTTTCTGAAGCAGTTCTGGAAGTCCTTTTTCATAAGTGTCTTTACCAGATGTGATAAGATTTATGGTGAATGCTCAGTACGAAGTGTCCTCATCCACTTTGTCCTCATGGAATCATGGGACTTCTAGATCTTCCACAAAGTCAAAATGACCATGAAAACTAAGCAGTTTTGAACCAACTTAGGGCAGTGAGGTAGCCAGAAGAGCACAATCGATGAAACTTATGAGAGGCCTTCCAGAACTGCTTGGGAGAGTGACGGGAACGATGGGATCCGTGTGTTTGAAGCAAGGGGGAGTACTTTGAAGAAAATTACTGACAATGTGTCTTTTACTATAACAATGAATCTTTAAAAAATTGAATGTTCACTGTATTTAAAAATCACATATATATGTGTGCATTCCAAGTTTCATGTTCAGAAATGGTTGGGAAGTCAGTAGTTATTCCAAAATACCACTCCATCCCAATGACTTTTCCCCCCCATTTTATTGATATGTATAAGTGAAAAATTTAAGGTTTACTTTTAAAGTTTGTGAAAAACAAGTGTTTAACATTTTTCCCAGAGGAATGAAAGAGGATAGAGATAGTTTTGATTCAAATGACAGTTCCATGACTTCAAAGGAAATTATATGCAGTTCTGAATATAGGATGAGGTTATGAAGAGATATGATTTCTTTATTTCCTTTTTCTTTTCCTTCCTCTTTCCTCTCTCTCTCTCTCTCTCTCTCTCTCTCTCTCTCTCTCTCTCTCTCTCTCTCTCAGACAAGGTCTTGCTTTGTAGTCCAGGGAGGTCCGGAAGTCACAATCGACCCCAGGCTGTCCTCAGACTTGTGGCAATCTTCCAGCCTCGTCTTCTCCACTGTTGGGATTATAGGCATATGTCACTATGTCCAGATATGATGTGCTGCCAGGGGATCAAACCCAAGGCCTTATGCTTCCTAGGCAAGCACTGTAATCACTGAGCTGCGCCTCTGGCCCTAAGATGTGATTCCTTAGGGTCTACAATATATAAACCCTCTAGTTATGAATTTGGAAGTATTGTAAGTATCATACACATTTAAATAAACTACTTGAAGTGCCTTTCATGCGATGGAGCTGAGTAGCTTTTGGTATTTTTAAATCAATACTAATGACCTTCCAAATGATATGCTGCCCGTTCTTGTTAGTATGTAAATGCACTCAAGAGCTATATTTGTTTTTCTTATTGATTTGCAATTTGGTTTAGCAATATGAGCCATCATATTACTTTATGAGGTATGTATTTTATAAAAGCAGTAATAACTTACAATTGGACCTTACTTCATCCTTTTCATGTTTACCTTTTCATATTTTTATTTTATTTTTTTAATTTGAGAGAAAATCTCCCAAGTCGTCCGGAGTAACCTGGAGTTTTTGATCCTCCTGCCTCAACCTCTAAAGTTCTGGGAATTATAGGAGTGGGCCACTGTGCCTGGTTATTATTTCATCTTAAAAGGACTCTGTATAGAAATTACCCCCAAGTGTCACCAGTCTGGTCCAGGCTACTGTCAACCTCTGTCCTTATCCCTCCTCAACACCCTGTACTGCTCCATTCTTTATACTGCGGCCTGTCGCTCTGAACGCCAATGCCAAACGACCTCAGCCTTGCAGGCTTCCTGGTCCTCCACAATCTCCTTTGGTGGTGTTCAACAGTGTTGCACAAAATGATTTGACACTTTTATTGACCTTTCCTCATGGTGCTGGGGCTCAAGTGCACAGCTTCACACATGCTAGGAGTTTGTCTACCACGGAGCCACATCTGCAGCCCTCTCTGACACATTTTAAACAGACCTCCAAGCTTTTACAACATAAATGAAAATCTCAAGAGGGATGCGACTGGATTTTTGCAGTTTGGAAGAAGAAAGCCTGTATTACTTTTAGTGCAATCTTACTACAATAGCAATAGTTCCTTTTTTAAAAAGTAACAGCTTCATTAAGCCATATTTCATTCAATATGCACTTGTTCGTCCTGTGCCTCTCTGGCTGAGAGCACCTTGTGACACGGTATGACCCGCGCTTCCCTCTAACCTTTTCCCATGAGAAACTCCCTAGGCACCTCTTAAAGAGCCTCCAGGCAGCTCACTGATTCAGTGGTGCTTGAGGTCCTTCTGCTTGGACTTCAGTAGAATTTGGGGGCTAATGGGAAAGGGTCCACACAGGTGCTGGCCAGTGGGATACCACATGGACTCAGCTCAGTGGAGTCTGGGGCATCGGGAGATGCCTGTCTGGCATTGTCCCAGTGTGTTCTTTCTGACCCTCTATGGCACCAGTCACAACTGCTGCATACTCACTGTGACTTCCTGTCTCACAGGTCCCTCAGTGTCTGGTTTCAAGTGTTTAACTAGAACTGTGTCCTACTTTCTTTCTGTCCATAGGGCTTCGCTGGTCCTAACTCAGACACTGCCCTCCCAGTGATGCTCTGGCCTGTGGCTGCCTTGGTGCCCTAATTGGAAGAAACCCTGTCCTGAGAATATCTTGCACCCTGCTTATCTCCCAGTGGGGAGAGCTGGCATAGGTGGTGCTGGGTGGTGGCTGCTAGGTTGGGTGTGGACTGCAGTAGCCTGAGGCGGCTACTGTACTGGCTTCTTCCCTCAGAGGGTTAGATCTTTCCCCAGAGGGCCCGCTTGCAGGACCCGGGCTTTAAGTAGTGATGAGATGAAGAGGCTGCCTGGCTTCTTTCTCTAGACAGTCCCGCTATTGGAATTCATCGGTGGGCTTCAACTGGCCTTTCTGTGTGTGGACCCAGACCCTCTCCCTCCCGTTTGGAGGGTCTGTGCACCTTGCCAAGAAGCTTCTGAATGCCTCACGAGCACTGCTGCCTCTAGTGTTCCGCGATGTCTCCTCTACATCCTGCCAGAATTCTTTGGAACAAATATATAGTAATATATGTTAAACTTGAAATGATTTTCAATTTCCATGACCATAGTGCTCTAAATTTTTTATCCTGAGCTGGTTTTCCAAGTTTTATCATTATATGCACATCATAAATGTTAACAACTTCACTCAATAACCAGTAAGTATGAGAAGTAAATTTTTTTATCAGAAATTTGAATCTAAATGAAGTGTATGGGGCCATTTTCAATCATTTCATATTGCTGTCGACCTGTTTCTTATTGCTAGGAGATGGGCTCAGCATCAGCCTTATCCTTGTTTTTGTTTTATTAATTATTGATAAATAAAAGCATGGAAGGCCTTTAAAAAATGGAAATAAAAATTTTGTTACATTGTTTCATTTATTCCCCAAACCTTTTCCAAGATTCAAAAAAATTCTTTTATCAGTTATTTTTAATTTATTTCCCCATAATTATTATTTTATTAGTATATGTTTATAGTACATAATAATTATACATAAATATGTAGATATAAATATATCAAATCTTTTTCCCATTTTTACTAGTATATGTATGCGATATGCATTGAGCTTGAGAATTTTGTGCACATACATATGTCAACTTCACAATCCTTTCCCCTCCCCCCTTTCTGTGCACCTGCCCCCTCACTCATCCCTCCTGACCCCCCCACGTCTCACCCATTTGACTCTATGATTTATTTGTATTCTGGGTTTCTCATATTAGAGAAACCATGTGATACTTAACTTGGCGTGACTTGTTTTCCTGTTGGCAATGTCATGAGGAGCTGGCTTCACCTCCGCCTCAGCCCTGTGCTTCCACAATTGTTGGCAGATCCAGAGTTGACTCTGAAACTGTGAGCTGAAATGAAGCTTTTCCTTTGTGGAAAAAGATGTCGGGTATTGAGTCATAGTGACAAAAAAAAAGTAACTAGGACAATCACCACTGGAAAAAAAATGCAAGCCACTTGTTAGACATAGCCATAATTAAGATTTAAGTTATACATGGTAAATGCAACAATTATCCAAAACTCATCACTTGAGCCATTGCACCAACTACAACCTGGCTGTTTTTTATTTTTTATTTTGAGACAGAGTTTTCTGATTTGCTTATTTCCCCGGGCTGGGCCCAAATTTGCTGTGCTCCTATCTCATTTTCCCAGAGTACTGGAACTACAAACATGTACCATCATGCCCAGCTTCAAGTAGTATTTCTACCACATAGATACTCTAAACATAAAAAATCTTGGAATTATATGAAATAATACAAAATAGTAAAATAACTAGAAAGTGATAAATCTTGCATAATTGTTGCATTTACTATGTATAATTATAATTTGTAATTAGAGGCTTGCACCACCCCACCCAGCTTATGTCATGCTGGGGAGTCAAACTTGGGTACTTAACACTTGCTAGGCAAGCACTTCAACTCCTGGGCCATTCCTCCAGCCCCAACTTACTCTCTTATCCATTCTTTCTTCTCTTTCCGCTGTTTCCTTTTCTCTGGGGTCTTTGGTACTATTGGTCTTCCTTTCTCTGCCTAAGATTCCTTTACATATTTTCTGTACTGCTGATTTAGTGGATGTAAATTTCTTTAGATTTTATTTATCATGGAAACTTTTTATTTTTCCCTCTATTTTGAAAGATAATTTTGCTGGATATAGCAAACTGGCTTGGCGTGTATGCTCTCTTAGCACTTAGATGATATCGATCCATGATCTCTTGGCCTTAAGAGTTTGTGTTGAGAAATCTGAAGTTATCCTGATGGGCTTGTCTTTGTAGGTCACCCTCTCTTTTTCTCTTACATCTTTTAATATTCTCTTTTTGTGTTTGGTCTCTAGAACCTTAATTATAACGTGTCTCAGGGATGTTCTCTTCTGGTCAAAGTTGTATGGAATTCTGAATGCCTGCAGTAGTTTAATATTCATTTCCTTCTTTAGATTCAGGAAATTTTCTTGCATAATTTCATCATTTTCTTTAAGCCTTTTGTTCTGTCATCATTTGGTCATGCACTCCCATAATTCTGAGGTTGTTTCTCTTTGAGTCATCCATCAGCTGTTGTAACCAGTGTCTGTCTGTCTGTCTGTCTTTCTTTCCTTCCTTCCTTTCTTTACTCTCTGTGTTCCAGATTATCCACTTTATCTTCAAGTTCTGGTAATTTATCCTCAAAGTGTTCAACCTGGTTACTTACTTTTTCCTATGAGGTTTTTTTTTTATTATTATTATCTTGGAGCTTTCATTGCTTCTATTTCTCTGCCAAACCATTTTCTGATTTCTTGAATTGCCTTCATTATTTGTTCGTTTCTTCATTGTGTTCCTCTAACTTCTTATTGATGGCTGTTGTTACTGTATGTCTGCTTTGAGCTACCTATTCATCCCTTTTGTGTCCTGGGTGAGTTTCTGTGCACAGAAATTATCATCTTTATTGCCTTTTCTATCTGTGGGTCTGCTCTTTCATGATCTCTGGTATTAGCTTCTGGGGTTTCAGGCCTTCTTGTAGGTGATTTATTACCTTGTTTCCCCATGATTCTGTTGCCGTGAGCTGCAGCTCAGGTATTGTTGATGGTCTCTGTCTATTCCATGGATTCTCTTATTAGATTATTTTTGATTTAAGAGCTATCTTGCGCATTCAGGTTTTAGAATTTATAACTGTTTTCAGTTTATCTGTCTATTAATTTTGAAGGCATTCTTAATATCAAGCCTTCCTTTGTGACTTTAATCTCCTCCATCTCCTCCACTCTGGTGAAGGAAAAACAGAATACAGAACTCTATATGACCCAAAGACTCGATATTTGTTAGCATAACTTGGATATGAAGATCATTATCAATGTCAACATCTACACTTTGAATAAAGGTTTACATTTGCAATGCTATCTAATATTAACAACTTATTGGCAGAGCCTAATAGCTAACTTCACATGATTATTCTACCCACATCACTAATAGGTGTGAAAATAAAAGAACATAGTCAGTTGTATGGGAATTAAGAAACTATATCAGATAAGTAAGGAGAAAAGAAGAAAATAAGAAAAGGAAAAAAAAAAATGAAAATAATGACCAAACTGACAAAACAAAGGCCAATATTTTAGTTACCTTCTTTGTCACTGTGACTCAATACCCAACACCCACAACTTAGGGAGGAAAGATTTGCTGTAGCTCACAGTTTCAGAAGGTCACAGTCCATTCACAGGTGGGCAGCTGGGAAATGATGGAAGCACATGGCAGGGCTGGGGGTGGGGGGGGGCGGTGGCAGGGGTGAGGCAGGGCCAGAGGCAGAGCCAGAGAGAAATGCCCTCTAGACATCTTCCTAGGAAATGCCCTCCAGACATCTTCCTATAGCCCCGATAGTGCTTTTTTAAAATGCTAATTTCCTTAACTTCCCTGTGCTCTTTGGCCCCACCACGGCAGACCATTTTGGTCTGGCACTGCAAACCTTTCATGTAGTTTTTCTCTGCCATTTTTTCTTTCCCTATTGAGCTGGCTAAAAGCCTCAATCAGCAGCCATGTAACAGTTTGAACATAAGTCTGCCTTGAGATTTCCTCCACCAGAATAAGCAGTCTACCTTTAATCTCAGTTTCAGGCGAAGTCTCTGGACAAGGGCAAAATGCCAACAAACTTTTCGTTAGAGCACAGCACAGGTGGCTTTTAGAGCTTGCTGATAGAGTCTTCCTTCCCATCTGAAATTTCTTAATCCTGGGCTTTCCAATTGCATTCTGGTCTTTTGAGCTCTGACCAGAATTTTCCATTAAGCTCAGCTCAGAGCATTCCAAGGCTCCTGCAGCCAGCATTCTCAAACCTTTCCAAACTCCTCCCACCAACTGGCTCAAAAGGATTCCAAACACATAGTCAGGTAAAGTCAGAGCAGCTACCCCACTTCTTTGCTACCAATTTTTGTCTTAGTTATTTTTTCGTTGTTGTGACTCAATACCCAACATCCACAATGTAGGGAGGAAAGATTTATTGTAGCTTACGGTTTCAGAACGTCACAGTCCATTCACAGGTGGGCACCTGGAAACTGATGAAAGCATGTGACAGGGCTGGAATGGGGATAGGGCCGGAGCCAGAGCTCTAGCAGCAGAAATCTTCACAACATGGTGGTACAGAGAGAGACTGGGAGAAAGGGCGGGGCCAGCTCAAGCCCCTCCCGGTCAAGCCCCAAGCTCCCGCAGGCCCCACCTCCCAATCCTATGCAGCATCCATAGGAACATGAGGCTTTTGGGGGACACTCCAGATCCAAACCACTACAGCCAAAATATTAATTGATCACTAAGGAAATAAAGAATAAAGAGAAGAAAAAGAAAATAAGGAAAAAGGGGGAAAATCAGTTAAACTCTGTATTTTTTATGTCAAGCAGGCACTAGGCACTGTATCTTTTAGTCTGATAGCATTCTATCCAGTTACTATTCCTGGAGAATTTTTAAAATGGCCAAGCATTGATTCCAGCTGGTTCTGGTGGCTCCTAGTGGGTTCTCCCTCTGCAAGCTGTCAGTAGTGCTACGGGTGATTCAATTCCTCTGATGTGGGAGTTTAGGCTCTGTTCCCCTGGGTGTCAGCAGTGATGGCACAGGTTTGACCATGGCTGCCTGGGAACCTCCAAGTGGTTCCAGCAACAGGTGCTTGTTTGGTCCAGCCACTGTGGGCTTTGCAGTGATGGCATTGAGTCTGGGCATGGCTACCTGGATCTTCCAGGCCACCACAGTGATGGGTGCAGGTTCAGTCACTGCTGTGGGCTCCATGGTGATGGTGGGAGATCTGGGCATGGCTACCTGGATGCCTCCTAACTGCCTCAGTGATAGGTGCTGGTTTTGCCCAGCTGCATGGGCTGTGTGGTGATGGCAGGGATCTGATGTGACTACCTGGATGCCCGCTTTTTTTTTTAACAGTACCATCTACAGAACAGTCCTTATTATTAAATTAAAAGATGATTTGTGTAGTTAATTATATACAGAATTATAAATGTTATACATGAACCCCCACCAGAAGGCAATTTCTTGTTGCACTATAGAATAACTTATTACATTTCTAAAAATAACTTTTCTCTGCTATCAGTAAAGTTAATGATATTACTGTGAATACCAGAAAGCCTACAAAAAAAAATAAAATTTCTCTTTTGTCTTCAAAGTACTTTCCATGCAGAGTAAAGCACTTGCATTGCTGAACTGAATGCACTATTAGCGAATGTCTTGGGTCAAACAGATCTCTTGAATTATTAGATCCAGGTTTATCAATTAAAGATGCAACTAGGAAGCCACTGTGTCATTTTCAATTCTGTCTTTCCAGAATATCATCCAAGACACTTTTTAAAAAATGACCAGACTGGTACGGTAGATACACATAAAATGAAAAGACACAAACTGCCGTGGGACACTAATGGCGGTGCTGCATGAAAGCAACTTAGGAAGAGCCTATGTGATCAGAGATTGAAAGTGAATCAACAATAGTGGATAACAACGTATTTCTGAAGTCAGTTAGCGGAGCGGGAAAAGGAGGCCCTAGATTTCATTTTATTAAATGTATTCAATCACAAATTGACCACGCTTACCCCAGGATTCTCTTCCAATCTATTTGAACTCAACTCCTGGTGGGCCTGAAGACTTTCCATCACATTCTATGTCCCTTGTCACCTGTGTCTACCCCAGCTGCTATTGCTTCTGCAGTTTGTCTGCAACCACCGCCCATACCCTTAGTTTACCACTCTTGCTCTTGTCACACAAGGAGTTCCATTAGTGACCATTAGGCCTTTTCTTTTTGCATCATCCAAAATTTACCTTGCAGAAGACTAGTCTGGTTCAAGAGTAGACTGGTTTCAAGAGAGTTGCCAAGACTAGGTTAGAGTTAACCTTTGGACCTAACTTATCTCTAAGATAGCGTCTCTACATTTCCCACGCTGGGCTCAGATTGGTGATCCTTTTTCCTTGGAGGTAGCTGGGATTAAGTTACGATTTACCATTACTGGCCTTAGTGAAATTTAATAGTTTAATTTTACTCACGTTCAACAAGGTTGGGAAACAGGGTTAGTTCTGGCAACACTGCTTTACTAGACACTTTATTTTGTAAGTAACTTGGCTTTGTTTCACAGCTTATTGCAAAACAGTATTTGAAACCTGGCTCTTCAACATGGAAAACATACCCACCCCTGTGCTTTGGTTCACTTTCTGTTTGGTTCGATTCCCAACAAAGTGCAGACACCTGCTGCGATGTTTCTCCCCTATCTTTCCACTCCCAACTGACAGAGAAGATCTTACGTGTTGTGTTCTTGTTCTTTATATTTTTGGTCTTACTATCCAGATGATCAACACTAAATGCTGCAGAAAAAAAATTTTTGAGACAGGGTCTCACTCTGTAGTCCAGGCTGATACTGAGCTCACTGTGTAGCCCAGGCTGGTCTCATGGCAATCCTACCTCAGCCCCCGAAGTGCCGGGAATACAGGTGTACACAACCACAACCAGTTTGTGTGGTGCTGGGGAACTGAACCCTGACTTGTGCTTGCTAGACAAGTGCTCCAACTGCTGTACTGTTCCTCCAGCCCTGCACTGCAAGATTTTAAACGTCGTCGTGTACCACCCGGAAAAGATAATGCTTACTGAACTGGCTGTCTTAGTTACTTTTTTGTTGCTGTGACTCAATACCCGACACCCAGGAACTTAGGAAAGGAGAGGTTTATTTTAGCTCACCGTCTTGAAGGTCACAGTCCATTCAGGGGTGGCCGGCAACAATCGAAGTACATGGCGGAGAGAGAGGTGGAGGCAGCTTCCCCGGACAAACAGGAAGACAAGCTGAGGCCAGTTGAGACTAGTCCCACAATCCTCCAGGAGGGAAGGCAGGTGCAGCTTATGTATCCTTTCAGGTCTCCGCCCAGTAACCAGCCCCTCCCGCATCCAGGTGTGGCCACTACACACCGTTAATCCTAATTTAACTGCAATCCACCCCTGCAGACCAGACCCCAATCCACCAACATCACATGGTTCCATTAAAATACATGAGACTTTTGGGGGACACACCAGATCCTAACCACAACACTGGCTGATAAACAGACTTGGAGGAAAAAAAAAAAAAACACTAGCAAAAAGAATTTTCAATATACTACTGTGAGACATGGTCACTTGTAATTAAAAATTCTAGGGGTAAAACTCAGTCACTGATCATGGCATTCTGGTGCCACTGCAGAGCACAACTTACACTGACACTAGGAATGTGAACGAATGAATGAGAAAGTGAGTACGCAGGTCCTTAGTTACCTTGCCACAGGACTGCTGACAGGCACATCAAGTATCAGGGTCAGAGGAATCTTAGTCCAAATACTGCACACTAGGCTCTTGGAGAGCTACTCACCTTTTCTGATGTCAACAGGTGGTAGCCAGAACTACAAAGGGTATGCAGGGGCTTCAAATAACCCATACTGCTTATTGTTAAAAGTTCATACATTAGAAAACATGCTCAGCTCCTCTCTTGGCTCCAGCTGAGCTTTTCTCTCTCTTCTCTCCAATGGACACCTGCTTGGGTCCCCTCTAGCTTCTCAGCCAAGGGCTTTCCTTCTTTCCTCTTTCTTCTCTGATGGAGACTTGCTTGGGTCTCCTCTTGGCTTTTGGGCCAAGAGCTTTTCTTTTCTTTGTTTTATTCAAAAAATTATGTGCATAAAAATTTGTTTTATACTTATAATTTAAAAGACAATTATTAGAAAATCTAACAAGATATATGCCTATCTCCTATTGCTATTTATAGCAATAAAAACTGTATAACCTGAATATTCAATAGATTTGCTTAAAGTATGTTCATACAATAGAAAACGTATGCCAGAAATGCCTAGAAATGCATTATTATTATTCTAGTTATACTATATAACTGTGAAAACTCTTAATTTGATAGATATAAAATGAAGTTAAATACACTAAAATATTAACACTGGCTATCCCTGAATTGTGGCACTCTGGGTTATTCTTTATACTTTTTGGTATATGTTCTCTCATTGTTGTTGTAAATGAAATTGCTGGTGGAAATGCAAAATAGCACAGCTGCTGTGAAAAAGGCATGGTAGTTCCTTATTTTTTTCCCATTTTATTAATACATATATATGCAGTACATGTTTACACTGAACTTGAGTATTTTGTGCACGTATATACTGCGTCAGTTGCAAACCCTTCCCGTCTCCCTTTTTGACACTCTTTCCATCTACCTAACCCCCACTGTCCCATTTATTTCAAAGAAATAACTGTATTCTGGGTTTTTCATATTAGAGAAACATTATATATTTAACCTTCTGCGTCTGACTCACTTCATTGAGCATGATGCTCTCAAGTTGCGTCCTTTTACGTACAAAAGCCTCAAAACTACTTGTTTCTATAGATGAGTAGTACCCCATTGTGTACATGTATCATTGGTCTGTTGATGGATATTTGGGTGTCCTCCACATTTTAGCTATTGTTAGTTGTGCTGCTATGAACATGGTTTTTAACTTATTTGGAAAGATTCCCAGAAGAGGTATTGCTGCATCAAAGGGCATATTTATTCAGTTTTTAAAGGAATTTCCATACTGCCCTCCTTGCTTACAATCCCACCAGCACTGTAAGAGCATTCTTTACCTCACAGCCTTGCCAGCGTTGACTGCTCTTTGAGTTCCTGATATACACCATTCTCTCTCTGGTTAGATGGCATCTTAATGACGTTTTGATTTGCATTTCTCTAATGGCTAAAGATGTCGACCATTTTTTCATGTATTTGTTGGCCATCTGAACTTCATCTGAGAACTGCCTATTCATTTCCATTGCCTATTTTTCAATCAGATCTTTAATTTTGAGATGTTTTTCTTCAGTTCCCTGTACATTCTAGCTATGAGCCTCCCCCCTGAGGTACAGGTGATGAAATTTTTTTCCATTCTCTCAGTTCTCTCTTCATTCTGTTGATGATTTCCTTTTTAACTTGAAATAATCCCATTTGTTAATTCTGGGGGCTATTTCTTTTGCTTTGGAAGTCTAATTAAGAAAATCCTTGCCTATACCTTTATGTTTTGGGATTTTTGACTAATTTGTCTTGCAGAATGTTCAGTGTTTCCATTTTAGTACGTAGTTCCTTGATCCACTTTGATTTTGGTACATAGTGACAGGTGTATGTCAAAAGTCGTTTTTCTACACACCGATCTCCAATTTGTCCAGCACCATGTTGTTGAAGAGGCTATTCTTTATCCAGTGTATGCTTTTGGCTCCTTTATCAAAGATCAGGTAGCTGAAGGTACTTGAGTTAGTCTTTGCATCCTTAGTTCTGTTCCACTGGTCAACTTGTCTGTTTTTGTGCTAGTCCCATGTAGTTTTTGTAACTGTTGCTTTTTAATATATCTTGATGTCTGGAATCGTAATGCCACCTGCTGGTGAGAATGTAAACAGGTACAACCACTATGGAAATAGGCTGAAAATAAGTATCACCCTTGATTCATCAATCTCTCTTCTGGGAATGTTTCCAAAAGAGTTACAAGCATCATATAGCAGAGATACATGTATACCCCTGTTCACAGCAGCACAAATAACAATGCTAAAGTGTGGAAGATACCGAAATACCCATCAACAGACCAATAGATACATAAATTGTGGTATATGTACACAATCGAATGCTACAAGTCTATTAAGACAGGTAGCTTTGAGGCTTTTGTAGGTTAATGTAAGCAATCTGAGACCATCATGCTCAGTGAAGTGCGTCACACACATAAGGTTAAATATTGAGTGGTTTCTCTGATATGAAAAACCCAGATTACAATCATGTCATAGAAATATGTGGGGGGGGGGGTATGGGAACTGGTGGAGAGGGAGAGAATGTGGGAGGGTCAAAAAGGGAGAGGGTGTTTGTAATTTTGACAAGATATATATGTGCACAAAATACTCAAGTTCAATGTAAGCATTATGTTATCACATATACACATATCAATAACATGGGGGAAAAAACAAAGGAGCCTAAGGATACAAAAATGTAATGCATCGTGGATCCTGGGTATGATTTTGGAACAGAAGGCCCTTACGTAAAAACTAGTAAAATCCAAAAATGTGGTTTGGTTAATCATAATATATCCATAGTGGTTCCTTATTGTGAGAAGTGTACTACATTGATGCAAGATGTTAACAATCGGGGAAAAGTAGGTGCATGGATATGGGAACTTGCTGCAACTTGTTTAGAAATTTAAAAATTATTCAAAAATGAAAAGTACATTAAAATAGCAAAATTTACCTAAATGCAATGTGATGTCCTGTATTGGATCTTTAAGGCAAGATATTAGTGGAAAAAGGGGTGTAATCTGATTAAAGCCTGGAATTTACTTAATAAGGTACCAGTGTTAGTTTTCTTAGGAATAGTTTTGATAAATGTACTGTGTTATTGTTAAGATATTAGTATTCGGGGAAACTGGGTAAGGAGTATATGGAGATCTACATATTTTTCTCTTCTGTGGTGCTGAAGGTTAAGTCAGCACCTCACACACGCTAGGCAAGCACTCCATGAGAACTATTTTCTTTGCAACTTTTCTGAAAATTCGGTGATTCTGAAGAACAATGTTTATGTAAGGCAGATGAATGCACATGCAAAACTGATGATCTTGGACCACCCTAGACAGCCTGCACATGAGCTCTCTCCTGATTTCCACATGTCCTAATGCCGGGCCTGTTGAGCTAACATGAACATGCCTCCAGCAGGACAGAGGTTGCAGCCAACAGTAAAAGCCCAAGTTCCCTAGGAAACTAGATGACCCAAATCTAGAAAACAAACAAAACAAAACAAAACAAAACAAAAAGAGCAGAGCTCCAGAATTGAATGGAACAAGAGAGTTGGAAGGATGAGGTCTGTTAATCAGTCAGCTCAAAACAAAATAGGTTTTTTTGGGGGGTGGGGGGGAGGTGGGGAATAAAGCAATGTTTCTCAGGTGGGAGAGGGGCAGGGCTCAAGACCAAGAGACACGCTGAATGACTATTCCATTTTCTGTGACTTACATATGGTTTATTCATACATTCTTTTCCTCATGTCATCCTTGTTACTTGTAATACTAGATTATCAAAGACTGGCCTAAGAATCAACTGGCTGCCAGGAGTTACTAGGTAGGGTACAGATAGGGATCAAGATGGAAGGGGACATATCCAGGGCCACAGCCAGAAGATACTTCCAAGCTTCTTACTTATTTCTGTGGCCATCTTCTCCAGCAGACTGTGAGCTCTTCTGACACAAGAATGGTGACTTATTCTTTTATGCTATGCAGCACTCCATATATAATAGATGCTCAGTATATATCTGCTTAATAAACAAGGCAGAAAGCTAGAAACCAGTGCAACTGGCATGTTTTCCTTTTGAAAAATGACAAAGACTCGTTCAGTACCAAACATGCCTTCCCTCTTACTCATAATAAAGGCAATTAGAACTATTTTGATAATTTGAATCTTTCCTCTAATTGAGACATGTGTTACTCAACTTTCAAAATTATACAACTGGAAAGAGGAGTTGAAGAAAATATATTGAACATACAGTTCAGAGAATAAAAAAGCCAATATCGAGTTGTATATGTGAAGACCAACAAAAATGGCATGTCAAATTACATCAAATCATTAATACTTTCATAATGATGAAGGTAAAAAAAGACAGTATAACTTCAAAGAGCCCCGAGTGAAAGATTAAACTTGTTCATTTAGCACAGTGGTTCTCAGCTTGCTACAACAAGTCTATGATGAGGTTTTCACCAAGGACTGGGAAATAAGAGACTATAATTATTTTCAAAAGCCAGGCTTATAATTTTTATCACCTACAGCTCAGACAGGAGGCTAACAACTAGAGCATACAAGGAACTGAAGAAAAACAGACCCCTCAAAATCAAAGACCCAATTAAAAAATGGGCAACTGAAATGAATAGGTAGTTTCCAGATGAAGAAGTTCAAATGGCCAGCAAATACGTGAAAAGATGCTCAACATCCTAGCCAGTAGAGAAATGAAAATCAAAAGATCACCAACATATCTTATACCTGTTAGAATGGCATATACCAAGAATTCAAACAGCTATTGACACTTGTGAGGTTGTGGTGAAAAGGAACCCATTTATATTACTGGTGGGACTGTAAACTGGTACTACCAGTATGAAAGGCAATATGGAGATTTCTCAAAAGGCTGAAAACACATATTCCATTTGATCCACAAATACATCTTTTGGGTAACTGTCCAAGAGTTAAAAGCAATGTGTAACAGAGATACATGTATACCTATGTTGATAGCAGCACAACTAACAAACGCTAAAATGTGAAAGATGCCGAAATACCCACCAACAGACCAATGGATATATAAATTGTGGTATATGTACACAATGGTGTACTACTCTTCCATAAAAAGATAGATTTGAGGCTTTTGTAAGTAAATGGATGTAACTTGACACCATCATGCTTAGTGAAGTGAGTCAAACTTAGAAGGTTAAATGTTGCATGGTTTCTCTGAGAAACCTAGAATACAGGCATTTTACAGAACCAGATGATGATGGGGCGAAAGTGTGAGTTAGGGGCACAGAGAGGGTGTCAGAGAGCCAAAATGGGGGAGGGGATTGTAATATTGATGCTATACACATGTGCACAAAATACTCAATTTCAACCTAACCATTGTGTAACACATAATATTAAAAATGGGGGGGGGGGGAATCTAGGGTTACTTTAGTAGACTGTTACTCTACAACTATGCTTGATCTTTTTTTAATTATTAAAATGTACTTTTAGGAAGAGGTTATAGTGAGTGGTGACAGTTAAAAAGTTAAAAGGTGTCCTGAGTTACCAAAAAAGCTATTACTAAATGCTAAGTGTAAAACATCTGCATATATCATCTTTCTTTTGAAATGGGAGGGCAGTCAAGGGTTTGAGAAAGACAACAAGAAATGTACATTTCTTGTGTACACCTACTTGCTACATATCAACCTTTACATGATTCTTTAATAATTCTCTGCAATCTAAATAACTGGTGTTAGGTATTCTCATATCATACATAAGAAAACAAAAGTTAACATAAGGTAAATAAATTGCCTGAGGAATGTGCTTGTTAACCAACTCCATGATTATCTGGCTGTACGATCTACAATATCACATCACTTATAGAAATTTCTAACACTCATTTTAGAAAAGAATAATGCTTGATTGTTTTTTGTATGCATCTTGCTTATGCTTCCAAACTCCCTATCTGACTGTAACTTTGCAGTGTATTAATATAGCGACAGCAAGTGTAGTGTTACCTTTTTAAGCTTGCATCCCAACTGCTTTTGTCTATTTGTCCAAATAAGCATACTACTCCTATCAGAACATGTTCAGGCGGCAATGCTTTATCTGCAGAAAAAACAACCAGGACTGCAGCAGGCTACAAGTAATTACTCAGAGGTCAGTGAAAGCCAAGCTGTCGCAGAGGGCTAAAGACTCAAACTAGACGCAGTGGTCCAATCACATTATCCCCAGAGCTTGAGACTAAAGGAACTGTGACTTACTAGGCTAGTGGTGCAACAGTTCAATGTCAGGTAGAGTACAGGAGAGTGAGAGGGGTAAAGGCAGCGGGGAGATGACAGCAGGGAGAAGGGAGAAAGAGGAGGGAGAAGGGAGACGGAGAGAGGCGAGCTCCAGCAAGAGGAGGCAGCAGCACAGGGGTAAACCAAAGCACACACTAAGCAGTCAGAGAGCCTGCCCAGTGAGCTCTAAGACCATGTTAGCCCGACCAGGACAGGACCATGGCTCCCCAGCTTCTCCTTTACGTGTTGGAAACAAATGCAAGAAAGGACATATGAGCATACAGCTGAACTCTGCACAGTCTTCATTTTAGAATAAGAGTTTAAAAAATATTTTTAAAAGTATGTAGCCAGAATATTGTAATTTAGGTGTATAAAATCTGGTCTGCTGTTCGCTAAAATCAAATTATTAAAACAAGTGTTTGCTTTTCTTGCATTCCTTGATTTACTGAAGTCATCTGAAAATAAGTCACATATACAAGTGTGGTGACCAACTTTTAATAATACATATTTAATTTTCAGAAACATGTTAACCATCAACAACATGATCAGGGTTCCATTGCCCCAGATGTTATTTCATTGGTACACTGTATTGATATTTACAACGGCTTTCAAATTCAACAACACAAAACAGAACGGCTTAATTTTTAAAAACTACCATGTTTAAAAAAAATGTAAACAGTTCATTTTTACATTATTGTAAAAAAGAAGAGTCACTCCTCAATGTGGCTTATTTTTTTTAAGTGAGCAAAGCCTGGTGCTCATGGATAGAGGATGAAAAGAATTCTTTACATAGAAACATTGTGCTCCAGTGTGGCAAAGAAAAAAAATTATATATATACACATACAAAGAAAAGAGTCTGAAGCCCACAATTTAAACCACAAAAAATCTTGTCCCCAAATTGAGAAATTTATAAAAACCATTTATACATGGTTATTGACCTATTGAAAAACCTATATAACATTTCCAAAACAATAACTCAAGTCAAAAGATACCACTTTTCTTAGAAACAAAATTTTGTGCAAAAGAAACTGTTAAAGCTAGAAATAAGACTACTCCCCCCTGTAAGAGGCCAAAGAGCCACTGAAATAATTTAACCTTGTTAGATTTAGTGCATGTAACCAAAAGGCACACACATGTGATTAATATATTAATATCTTTTCATGCAGAAACCTGTGCATGTTTATAATTATGTAACGAAAACACAAACATAACAAAATATAAAGTCTACTACTTAGCAATGTTACTTTAACCATATTCCTTTCAAGTCTACCAGTCCAGGGTTTTCTAGATCATTAACATTGCCACTGAAAAATATATTATATTTGAATAACTTTCAATAAAAATTAAAAAGAGGATGTTAAGACTGAAACACTATAATATTTTTTCAGTTCTGATACATACACAAACTTACTGATATATTTGTTTTAAATGTCATGTCAAATTAAGATACATTTTTCCTTTTGTTAATGAACACTTTGATTGCGCCAGTGAAGTCAGCAGAGAGAAGAACTTCTGTGTTATCTGTCTTCATAATACCTTAAAAGCAGAGAAAAAGAGTTTCAGTTGATTTTAAAAGCACATGTGACCTGCTACCACAATTACCATGTACCCATGATCCTTCCCTGAAGGAGGGGCTGGTCCTGTCCGTATCTAGTCTTTTCATCCTGCTATACGTATCTTGCTTCTTCTCCAAGGCTCATTTCCACTTACCTAGTCTTAGCTGGCTTGAAGATAATACTATTCCTTGGAGTCTAGATGCCTGGATTTACTCCCAAGTAGCCCAGGACGATAAGATGTCTAATATTTTGATTTGCATGTTAAGGGGCTAGATGTTTTTCAACCATAAGACTGGAATGCTGGCAGAATGGGACCAGCTGGGCAAATCTGTTGCTAATAGCGGTCTCTAACAAGGTAGACAGTAAAGCTTATTGTACTGCAGACACACCGAAAGTTCCATGAAATGAAGTACACATGTTCACTCTGCGAATGCTGACAGTATCCTTTGTTTAAGGCACGGTCGGTACTGAAGATACATGTAGCTATGGTGAATGGCAAAAATGCTCATCTCTTCTATTTGCCAGTTTTGTGAAAGCACTGTACATTCACATTCAGTGTTAACTGATGCTATTACATACAGGTAAAAGTTGCACGTATAAGGACTGATGGATAAAAAGAATATACTTTAACTGGATAGTTGTGTAAAAAATAGTTTCACTTAGATGTACTGAACAATCTTTACTACCCCTCTGGCGTATCTCCAAGTCATGCTGCGTACTAACAGCAGTAATGAGGGACCAAAGGATATGAGAGAGGCTAAAGAACAAATTCAGCAGATATAAAAAGCTTTCCAAGGCTAAATCATAAAAAAGATGATAATGACACTACTACAAAGCAGGCGTTTTGCTAGGCACTTTACATAGTTGTTTTTTTTTTTTAATTCCCACCATAACCATGTAAACCAGGTTCTTTCTGCCATCTTAGGAAAAAAAAAACCCTGAGGTGCAAACTGGCAAATATGCCCGAAATAAGGAGAGGGAAATTGGATATATTCATGATCCAATACTCTGGATTTAAGAATTTATGCTTAGATTGCAAATAGATTATGCAAGGCAGTAAACTCAAATCTGGGCATAAATTACTAAAATTTTTGCCTCTTCTAAAAGGACCAAGTGAATTAATGTAATCTTGTTAGTGTGATAATTTTTTTAAAAATGTATTATATAATTTATTTTCCCTCAAATTGGTTTAAACATTGGGAATTTCCTATTAACTAAATTTGCCTTTTATGTCTGTCACTTTAAGTATATTTATGTGGTATAGATTTGACTTCATTTAATGTAGCAATGTGATATAGTTTTAACTTTGTATTGTTGTAGCAATTCGCTTATCAGGTCACTAATGAAAATTTATCCTAAGGAAACTGATTGATTTAAAGATAACCTTGTGAATGTACAAATATGCACCTTCCAGTATTCAGCTAAGACAATAGAATTTTATGTATCTATTTATTTTCTTCTCTTTCCCAAATTAACTAGTCTTTTGAACTACATGCTTGAAGTTATTTTCTAATGTGAACTGGTGGGTAAGGCCAGGTGTAACAATAACAACAAAGATATAGGAAAATATGGAAAAAAAAACTTTTGGTGAATATCCCAATAAAGGGATTGGTTGGATTCAAAGAAGAGATATCCAGATCTAACTACTGCGAATCCATTAGAGGAATAGGAAGCTGGGGTAGAGTGGTGACTTGAGTGAAATGACTTAGGTGCGGAAGATTAATATGTTAAACACCGTATGGTTTCTCGGACTTGGAAAACCCAGAACACAGACATTCTTTGGAACCAGACGAAGTGACAGCCGGAGCCGGGGGAAGGGACAGGTAGGGGGTGGGAGGGTAGAAAATGGGAAGAGATTGTGAAGTCGATGTGATACATAGATGTACGAAACACCCAAATTCATTGTAAATACTATGTATTACATCTGTATATTAATAAAAATAGTGGGGAAAAATTGGGAATTTCCTATAGAACATGTAAAGGAAGCGTGTAGAGTGTAAAACAGTACAAGTGGGGGAAAAAAAACAATACAAACCAAAAAAACAAAGTCATGAAGTTAGAGGAGAGGCCTGGTGTGGTCATGTATGCCTGTTAATTCCTGTACTCTGAGAGGCTGAGGCAGAAGGATCTTAGGTTCAAGCTAAGCTTGAGTAACTTAGTGCCTCAGTGAGACCATATTTTATAAAGTTAAAAAATGAAAAGAGGGCTGAAGATGTACCTCAGCACGAAGAACTTGAGTTCAACACTCAAACAAAAACAAAACAAAAGAAAAAAGAAATTGTATTATTTCTGAAAATAAAAGGAAAACAAAATGCAGTATTTCCAAATAGGTATTTAGTAAAGTTTAATAAAGTCTGACTTGGTTTATTTTTAAATCTTGTAATTGAAATAAGTGCCAGTGGCTGGAGCTATAACTCGGTGACTGATCATTTGCCTAGCATGGCCCCAGGTTTAATACCCAGCATGAAGGAAGAAAGGGAGGGAGGGAGGGAAAGAAAAGCAAGAAATACAGAAAGATCGATAAGATACACCCATATCCACGGGGGTGGGGGGTACTAGACTGGAGTTTACTGTTATCAAAATTTCTTTTGCGGACAGAAAGAACAGCATGTGAAGTAGATAGTGATATGACAAGGGAAGTTGCTTGACATTAAAGGGGATTTGAGAACTTTGCAGCTTCAAATACTTTTAGAAGTAGTATTTATGTACTCTTAAAAGTTGCTGTATTGTGACTGTATTGCTCTCTAGAAGCCTTGACTCTAGTCTACAGAATGAAAAAACATAATAAGCGATTCCACAACTGATTATTTTGGTGTTGGAGAGTGAACTCAGGGCTTCAGCACGATAAATATACATTTCAGCACTGAGTAACATCCTCGGTCCTTTTCCTACTTTATTACTTTGAGACAAGTTCTTGGTAAGTTACCCAGGCTGCATTCAAACTTTTGATCCTTCTGCCTCAGCCTCTCCAGTGGTTGGCATTATGGGCATGCATCACCATGGTCAGTCTCTGCAAATAATTTTTATAATACAAATCTATTTTCACTAACAACTGGTCTAAATTTGCAAGGTCTTACTATACACCTTTAAGGACTAGCAGGGACCATTTTTATATAAATGGTTGGCATTCAGGGAGCTAAAGAAAACTAAGCCCACCAAAATAAAACTGGTTGGCATTCAATAATACTTGTTGACAGCTTCTTTTCCCACTCATGTACTACAAATGTCAAGAAATTACAGGCTTATAAACAGCTATTTTGAGAAGATGTATATCTGTGGCAAACAGAAAAACTTCCTTTCATTTGGATTTAATTAACTGAATCATCTATAATACATAGCAAGCACAATGCCAAGCAATGGCAGTACAACAGTACAGAAGACAGACTCCAGACAAGATAGCAACTGCGGAGGATCTTCTGCTGAGTGGCTCCTCACAGGGCCATTCGAAAAGTTGAAATCCAGCAAAAACAAAACAAAACAAAACAAAACTATCTGTTCAACTCAGTTTAGAGAAAGAACCCAAGAGATTAAAAAGGAGGACAACAGGGAAGTTAGAAACCCTGAGGAAACTTTGGAGGCCAAGGAACATGGCAGCCCAGGAAGCTCTCCGGGGCTGCTTGGGAAGGCCCATGAAGAGCAGTAGACAGTCAGCAGCCACAGATATGAGGTAAGTGCATAGAGTCAGGAGCTGCGGAAATAAGAAGCAGCAGACAGCACCGGCCTTCTTGAGAGGCAAGTGCAAACACACCGTGAGCTTTCCCCTCAAAAATCTCTCCCTGCGGCTCGGCAGATTAGCTCGGAAGAAGCAGTTCTCAGCAGCATCACACTAGGAAGTGATGTCGTCAAAAGCCACTTTGGGAAGAGCCCTACTCTGACAGCTTTCGGAAAAAAAAAATAGTCAAACATGGGTCACATACCAGGGACTTTGGGAAAATTCTTAACCGGTGAATATGAAGAAACTGGCACAAAGGACAGCTGTGAAGAAAGAACAGGTAGGTCATGGATCTCCTGAACAGGCTGGACCACAGTGACAGCAGGCTGTGGAGGGCAGAGAGCCTAGGCCACCCGAAAGAGAAACCAGAACAGACAGAAGTTTACTGAGGTAGCCGAATTCAGACCAGCTGGAGGCCATCAGACTGTTAGGTCTCCCTTACTGTGTACTTCCAGCATAGAACTCAGGAGGCTTTTGGCTCCCTCCCCCAGGCTCCTAAGTGGTTACAGAAATGAAATCAGCTCAGCCACTGGAACGAGGTTCCGCAGGCAAGACCTAGTATTGTGGATTCGAACACAGGAAGGCTGGGGTCAGGTCCCATCAGTCACTCAGCAATACCTGAGCAGAGAGCCACAGCCAGTCACAGACAAGTGCCATTCCTCCCTCCCCCAACACCTGGTGGACAGTGGACACCAACACAAAAGGACCTGGAAAGGGACAACTTATCTGAACAACAGTAAATAGAGTCATCTCAGCTGCTCTTTGTATGCACTTTGGGTTTGTGTCTTCTGGTTGTTATTGCTGTTGTTTTGGGGTCTGTTTTTATTTTACTTTTGAGTTATTCTATCAGACCTTTAAAAAGAGCCTCTTTACAGACACTTGTGTTATTCTGTTTTTATTTTCAATCTCTTCTCTTGTCCTCCTTTTTTTTGTATTAATTTTACCTAATTCCATTTACTTTATCCTAGTCTCTAGTTCAGATTTTTTTTTTTTTTTTTTGAGACAAGGTCTCACTCTGAGGTCCAGCCTGGTCCTGAACTCACTATGTAGCCCGGCAGGCCTAGAAACAAGGCAATCCTCCTGCCTCAGCCTCCCAAATGCTAACATGACAGGTATGAGCCACCATGCCGACTTACGTGGTGATGGGCAAGTGCTGTTCTTTCAGCCCTTCAGCTGGAATTTTATCCCACTCTCCCTATCCCTTCTACTTTTCTTCTTTTTCTTTTCCAAAACTAACTCTTGGTCTCAGTCACCTTTTCCCTACTCCCACAATTCTTATTATTGCTATTAAAAATTAATAATGTATAGCTATCTAGTTTAACCTAGTAAGAGTTAATAGCTTGCTGCTTTTAGTTATGCCCAGCTGTATTAATAGAGTAGACCACATTTCTAATGTTAAGGGTGGGATAATTATAATACTCAATTGATTATTATGATATCAATAATTGCTTTGTCTTAAGTTATACCATTACTGCAGATTCAGATCATGCTGTTAATGTCGGCACAGTGCATGATCTGGTCTCCCCCTCTATGCCAAAAGCTGGCTCATCTTTCAGTCACTGACATTACTGCAATTTTTTTCCCTCAATGAAAAGTATAGGGGAACAGGAAATAAGACCACCATGCTTAATGAAATGAGTCAGAAGCAGAAGGTGAAATATCTGATGGTTTCTCTGATATGAGAGACCCAGATTACAATTATTTCAGACAACTTGTTGTGGGGAATAATGGAAACTGGAGGTGGGGGGAGAGGGAGTAGGAGGGTAGAAAAGGGAGAAGGGAAGGACAGGTAATTTTGCCATGATATGTACATGCACAAGATACTGAAAATCAGTGTAAACTTTATGTATTGCACTTATACATATCAATAAGATTGGGGAAAAAGACTTCTAAGCTTAACAGCAGATTAGGCTGAAAACAGGTATAAATATTAAAGCAAAAGAAAGTGGGGGAAATGGCAAATGACCTAACTGAAGAAGTCTCCATAGAGAGACAGTTTTTCGATCCTAACTGATCTACAATCCTTAGCAACAGAACCATGAGGAAAATGAGGCAATAAAACACCAGCAAAAATGCCTAACTACCCAGAAGCTGATGTCATGACACCCGAAGTGATGCAGCTTACGTAATAGGAAAGAAGTCAAAGAACAAGTAGACCAAGTAGTCAATCAGTTCCAACAAACAAGACATACAGTTTTTAAACAAACTCAAGAGATGTTTAGTGAGCTTAAGAGGAATTTGTTAAATAAATAATGGTCTAAATTGATGGAAAGCTTAATGAGCTTACAGTAGACACAAACAAAAAGATGTTTGAGGTAAAAAAAAAAAAAAAGGCACTCCAAGACATAAAGGAACATTCTGAGACAGAAGTAGAAAATCTGAAAAGAAATCAAGCTGGAATTCAGGATAAGACAAATTCATTTTAAAGCATGGGAAGTGGCTCGAGAATTGTGAGGACTGGGTATCAGAACTTAAAGGCAAAGTTGACTAATTAACTAATGTACTAAAGGGTACCCTCAAAATAACAAGACAGCAAGGTAGCTGAATACGATAGATGCTGATTGATGCAAGGGGAACTTCAAAATTATGGGTGTGAGAGAAAGGTCAGAGGAGAATACAAAGGTATGAATAATTTATTCATTGAAATCATGACAGAGTCCCTGAATCTAAGAAAAGAAAACAATACTGAGGCACAAAGAGCCCTGTAGAACAGCTTCTACCACGATGTTTCTGCCTAGCCACAAAACCTAAAAGTAATGCAGCCACTTGACCATGGACTGACACCTTTGAAAATGTGAGCCCGAATAAACCTTTTCTCCTCAAAGTTGACTTTCTAAGGTCACAGACTAACATACATATCTTATTTTGCGTTTTTCTAAGGAGAATGGTTGCCTATAAAAAATTATGAACTTCCAGAATTGTCAATCATTTCCAAGCAAATTTCAAAGAAGTGGAACTTTCAAGGAATGTTACTGAAATGCCCAGAAATGGATATCTGGTCACTACCATGTTGTAGACAAGAAATATTCTTTATACTCATGAAAAACTCATGATATCTATAAGTCAACAAGGCTACTAAGTGCTAACTAGATAAACATAGGAAAAATAAAGTGAGGTGCTTACCAGTGGGTGTGGCCTCCAAAACTTCACCATCTTCACCTTTATCATTCCCTTCTGATTTTTCAGATTGCATATCTAAAGATAACATCAAACTTGGGTTTGGAGCGAAGATGGCTGACGTAACAACGGCATTGTGTGCTGGAGAAAAAAATTTTACTTCAATTTATGTAACTAAATTTGATAGTAAGCATAAAGACCTAAAGATAATATGCAAAATACCCTTTAAAACTAATATAAAAGTATATTACATATGTCAAATAGCCATAAAAACTAACAGAAGTAACTAAGACCAATTTAACACTCATAAATATTTTCTTAAAATATCATATACAGGTTCAAAGATTCCATGACTTTCCAAATTTTAGACCTGGGTAAAACCTTTCTTGGCACAGAAAAGTCAAATATAAAGCAAAGGCAGTTATAAGTGCCAAACTCTCTTAAAAGATAATACCTGCACACACTTATTCTAGTACATCTTCACTTTATCCACTTATGAGGCACAAAAAGTAGGCATTTACTCACCTTTAATACCTTCCCAGAAGTCATTACGATCTCTCCTGACTGAAGTAAATTTGCTTAGGTCATGGTAAGTACTCCAAATATAAACATATTTATCTTCTGAACCGCTAACAAGGTAAGTAAAATCATGGCTAAATTTGAGGAAGAAAGGTTAAAAGTTTTTTTTTTTAAATTTAATGTTTCCTTATATCAGTGCTTCCTAATTTACAATATCTAAAACAAAATCTAAGGGAGTTGTTGAAAACTAGGCTGACTCTGAAGATTCTAAATGTACTGAGTCTTACATGTGCATTTGCAAGGGAGAGGAAAGGCACAGGCATTGTGTGTGTGTGTGTGTGTGTGTGTGTGAGCACACGCGCACCTGCATGCACTAGGGTGTGAACCTAGGGCCTCAGGCTAGGCAAGCACTCTACCACTAAACTATACACCCAGCTCTGGCATTTGCATTTTCAAAGCTCTGGTAACTGTGATGCTAGTTAAATCACTCTGGAACAAACATGACTTAAAAATGAGAATTGAATTGGGTAACCACTGAGTAATAATTCAGCAAATAAAGAAAAACTGGTAAGAGCTCAAAGAAAGAGGAGAAGAAAGAAAGGGCAGGCAGGCAATCCTAGGGAGGATAGCCTACAGATCCCAAATACAGTTCAAACAGTAATGACAAATATAAAGACAGGGGACTTCCTTTAGGGTAATAAAATGCCCTTCTAGCTCTTATACCTATAAGGATAAAGGCCTCCTCTTAAAAGCTTACATCAAAGTATAAAAAGAAGGTTGCGAAGCTATGAGGGTTCTAACCCTGGCTGTGACTTTAGGCCAATCACTTAATTTTCAGGGCTTTAGTTTCCTAACCTACAAAACAGGGGCAATTCTATCTCTTACTTTTCATACAGGTAGACAAGGTCTTACTGCGAGATGATAAAATAAGATACCAGTTATAAAAGTGCAAAGAAACTAAAGGGCCACAGATCAATGGAAAAACAGAAGAGGAGTACGGGAAAATGTTCTGATCTATTTGAGGAATTTCTCAATACTAATTTACCTGAAACTTGCTTTGATCTGGCTGCTGCTATTGACATAACCCTTATACTTCATGGACAGTGACAAATCTCTCAGATCATATAGTCTGATTCTAGAGTCATTTGAAGTTACCAGGATCTAAAAATAAACCAAAGGAAAGGTTAAAAATACCATCTCTTAATATAAAAGTGTTACATACAAAGCTAGAAAAGGTAGTATTCCATAGTGAAAGGACTATATTCTCTACTCAGATATTAAAACTAAATTTGAAGAACACAGAGAGTGTAGAAATAGGCGGTTTTGAATCACAGTACCTTATTTTCTCCAGGTAAAGGCTCAATGCCAGTGATTTTTCTTCCAACCTTATTGCGTCCTCTAGTAGATCTCACATGTATTTGTGTATGGTATTTCAGATGCTAAAATGAAATCATAAATTAAAAATATCAGAATTAAACCTCAAAGGTCATTTCATCTAATTCTCAGACAGACATGGTATTATTCGCTCTAACTTACACACAGGAGATAAATAACCTGTCCTAAAGCACATATATTTTATTAAGTACTCAATTATGTAATTGACAAAGGATAATCATTTACCTCTGTATCATAGAAAATACATCTACCATCATAGGTCCCAATCACTGCATATTTGCCATTCTGACAGAAATTTGCAGCTGTGATTAATTTTGTCTGACCATCTACTTCATTCCACAAAGCCACTTTTTTGTCAGGTATATTCCAAAGACGGAGCTTTCCATCCAATGACCCACTGAGAAAATACCTGTCATCCTAAAAAGGTGGTAAAAGAGAAAGCTTTTATTTTATCACATTAAGAAAAATTCAGCAAATCAAACACTAAATCTGCTAGAAATAATGTTTAAAAATACAGAATGAATTTAAGAAATATTCCCCTCTCCCTTCCCTCTTATTTTCATTTCCCCTCTCCTCACTCTTCCCCTTTCTGTCCCCTCTGTCTTTCTTATGCTGGATATTGAACTCAGCCTCAAAAATTCTAGGCTAAGTGCTCTATAGTTGAACTACATTCCCAGCTCAAAATCGCAATTTTTTTTTCTTTTTGAGACAGAATCTCACTCTGTAGTCCAAGCTGGTGCTGAACTCGCAATGTAGCCCAGGCTGGCCTCAAAGTCATAGCAATCCTCCTGCCTCATCTTCGCAAGTGCTGGGATTATAGGCAGGCACTACCATGACCAGTTTATGTGAGGCTGGGGAATTGATCTCAGGACTCTGCCCTGCTACGCAAGTGCTCTAACCGCTGTGCTATTCCTCTAGCCCCAAATGACTATTAAGAAATTATTTTTCTATCCACTGGAAAGAGCAGCAACAATTAGGAACCTCAGCATTTTTTTGGAGAAATAACATTCTAGTCACTTCATCATATCCATAATCTGCTTTTCCTGAGGAACGAATGTAGTAAAGAATGTGCAAATACTTACCACACAGAAGATCCTGTGATCAAACGTGTTTGAAAAGTTAAGTAAGACTCCCAGCTAACATGTATTCTGAATCTCCAAAACAGGGATAAAGTAGGCAGTGTTTTCCATCTCATTTCACCAGAGGCTTTTTAGGAGGGGTATAGGGTAGTCAGGTAGGAACTTGTATAACTGAGCTAGTAACTTCAAGGGCTATGCTTTGGTAAATACTATCCTACGCCATATCTTCTTTTGAGATACATGAGACACTGGGAAAAAAAGAATAATTCTACTTACCAGTTATAGAATCAGACTTTTTGGACCTCTAATACTGTGTCAGCAGAGAACTATCTAGTCAAGTGTTCTTAATTTGGGGTACTTCAGCACCATAGTTGAAATCTAGCAATATCTGGAGATAGTTTTGGTTGTCACAGCATGCAGCAGGGTGGGCTGACTGTAGCATCTAGTAGGTAGAGGCCAGGAAGATGCTAAACATCCTACCATGCACAGGACAGACTTCTTTCCTCCTATGACAAAGATCATCAATAGTGCCAAGTACAGTTAAGCTGCTCTAGTTTTTGGCAATGTAAGAATTAAAGATAAAATAATTGGGACACCAATCTACGCTCAAGGTTATTATTCTTATATACCTCTGAAGCCTGTAAAGGATAATTTATAAATAATGATCCTTTTTTGCCTTCATCCCCAAATTTTTAATAATTTTTAAATTTGGGACAGGGTCTTGCCAAGTCACAAAGTTGACCAGGCCGGGCTTGACCTTGTGTTCCTACTGTCTCAGCCTCTCAGATTCCTAAGATTATAGTGCCAGATTACAAAATAAAATGATACAAAAAACCCTGACTGAGCAGAGACAATAATAAAATACTGCCAACTATTGCAACCTACTATCTCCTTTCACTCCGAGACTTTATAGGTAATATAAAGGCAGAAGGAAGGATTCTGTTTACAGTTGCTAACAGTTGAATAGACTCATCCTTCAGTTGCATGTTTAGGATAGAAAGGATGGAAATGTTATTCAGAAAGAAGTCTCAAAAAGCCTGGTGGTCAAAACTTATGAAGCATTAATGTAAGTCTGATAGTTATAATTTTTGAAAGTTCTCAATTTCTTAAGGGCTCATAATTTTTACTGCCTATATTATTAATCTGCCTTGAGCAAGCATTATATTGTGGGAAAATGTTGGTCTTTTAATTTGAGGAAAAAATAAACGGAGTAAGGTTTGCAATGTTCTACTTCAAAAATAGTATTAAATAGAGATGAAGACATGATTGGAAATGTATCCACATACCAACACAGGAGAAACAAAGCAGTGCGTGGCTCAGGTCAAGACATCCACTTATCTTCATCTTAGTTACTGGGGTTGGGAATAATATGTAGTTTCGTTTGTTTTTATTGTTGCAAAAGAGAAAAGATAACTTAGCCTTAAGTGTTCGGTGCTTCTATCCTATAACGTCATGCCATAGGTCTACAATTCCGTGACAGTAGTTTTTTCTCCTCTGGTTATAATGACAATGAATATCTTTTTCTCAAAAAGGAAGTGTATAAACAATTACTTACTCTTGGATGAAAAGCTATGGCAGTGACGAAATCTATATGTTGAAAACAGCAAAGGCACTCTCTCCTAGAAATGTGCCATAATCTGACTGTTTTATCCATTGAAGAAGAAAGTAAAAAGTAGTTCTATGGAGAAAATGACATTAATTACTTTATTACCATGTGAAAAAAATCTACTCATACACTGATGTAAACTTTCAATTTTATGTATCTGGATAGTGCTATTGTTATATGCAACACCAGAAGGGACACAGATGTTCCAACTCTCTAGGAAAATCTCATTTTACCTTAAATACCATATTCTATCAATTCGAAGATCTTTTCACATAACTTATCCTAAAATTACCACTAATCTTATGATTGCTATCCAAGGAAATCTACTAGGCATGGCAACAGACTAAAGTTATGGACCTTAGTGGTTATCATCTATGTATACTGAAACATACTATGAATATAAGGCATCTTTTCATTTGATTGTCATTTCAGTTATTTTCCCCATGACAATACCTCACGTGAATCCTGTTACTTAAAATGTCTTTAAAAAGATTACTCTAAAATGCTGCGTAGAAATGAAAAGTTATTGTGCACCTGTCATACTCTAGGCAAGAAAGTTAGAGAACAAAAATTCTCAGAATAGATAACAGAACTTTCAAAGCTGGAAGAGGTAGTATAATTGATTAAGCCTTGTGATGACCCCATCACCCAGGAAACAATCTATTTAAGTAGGAGAACTAGTTTATGTTGCATGAATAACCTCAAGCAGAATCTTAGTATTTTTATGGTTAAAAGTGCTAAATACATCAAAGTAATAATGACATTTATTGAGTACATACAATTTGAAAACATTGTTTCTAGTCCTACACAACAACCATGAGGTAGATATGTCATCCTTTTCAACACATGAGAGCAGTGGGGCACAAAGAAGTTACATGACTTGTCTGAGATTACGGAAAGCTTGTCAATGGCAGAGCTAGGATTTAAGCTCAGGCAATTCTGTGGTTTGGATCTGGAGCGTCCTCCAAAAGCCTTATGTACCTACAGATACAGTGTTTTGTTGGGAGGTGGGGATGGCTGGAGGGGTGTATATTAGCTCTGCACTTGGCTCTGTTCTGCTAAGCTCTATGAACTCTTTCTTTGGCTATGGCCTTGCCGTGTGCCCCAACATTTCCAGCTGCCCACCTGTGAATGAACTGTTTTAGCTCCTGTGAGCTAAAACAAATCTTTCCTCCCTAAAGTTGTAGATGTCTAGTATTTTGTCCCAAAAACAAATAAACAAGATATAAAACTGATAGCAGAGAAGTGGGTCATTGTAGTGACATGACCTGACAATGTGGCTGAGAAGTCTTTGGAACTGGTTTGTGGGAAAAATTTGGACAGGTTTGACCATGCTGGATAGAGAAGTCTTAGAGTGCATTCAGCTGAGCATGATGGGAGATTCTGGTAAGAGCTCAGAAGTCCAGAATATTGACAGAAGTGTAAACTGAAAAGGCAAGCTCAAGAAGTTTTTCAGATGGAAATAAGGAGCTGTACTGGTGAGTAGTCTAAAAACCACGTGTGCTACACTCTAGCAAAAAGTATTGGCATTCTGCCCTGGTCCAGAAGATTCTGCCTGAAATTGAGATTAAGGGTAGTAGACTACAAATCTGGTGGAGGAAATCTCAAGGCAACTCGTTGTTCAGGCTGTTACACAGCTACTATTTGTGGCTTTTGGCCAACTCCATGATGAAAGGCAGGAAAAAATGGCAAAGGAAAAAAATGATACAAAAACTTTGAAGTTTTGCCAGACTGAAAGGGCCTGCAGAGGTGGGGCAGATGAACATGGAAAAGTTAAAGAGAGTCAGCATTAAAAAGTAGGTGAGTACTTATAATCAAGACTATAGTACAGACACCCTGAGGACATCTCAATAGTTAACAAGACTTCACCCTTCACCAATTCAAAGGTAGAAAGACAAAAGATTTTGCTCTGAGAATTGTACCCCAGGGCCAAAGAGAAAATGTTCTACGTTCAGCTGCTTGGATATCAAACATCTAAGAACTGAAAGGCCTCTATAGCATTTGTCCAAGTGAGGCAGGCTGCTGCTCAGGCCAGTGGCAGGCCTTGACGACATCCATGTGGTCCTGGCTTTACAGGCTGGCGGATTCTAAGAGTTGTGGGTTCATGGAGGCTTCCACCCAGATTTCAGGGGAAGGCCTTGGACGTTATGTAGTGTGCCTGTGGGAGGGCGGTATGTAAAGTTGTAAAGGAGAAGCTTAAGGTACAATAAAGACTCAAAAAATCTGGAAGGGGCTGGAGGAATGGAAGGGGCTGGAGGAATGGCTCAGCATTTAAAGTGTGCTTGCCTATCAGGAACCAAGTCAAGTTTGATTCCCCGGCACCACGTAAGTTGGGAGTAGTGGCACATGCCTGTAATTCCAGCACTTGGGAGGCTGAGGCAGGAGGATTGCCATGAGTTTAAGGACAACCTGGGTTCTATCCTGAGTTCAGGACCAGCCTGAACTGCAGAGAAAGACCCTGTCTCGAAAAAAAAAAAAACCTGAAAAATGTCAGAAACGTGGATTGTTGGCCAAGAAAGGCTGCAGACTGTGAGGGGATCCAGCCCAAAGGAAAGAAAATGGCAACACTGTAGGGGGGTGGAGCTGCCCAAGTCTCCTGGAGCTCACATCTCACCACAGTTTACCCTGGGTGCTGTACATGGAGTTGTAAGATTTAACCCTTGCCCTGCTGGGTGTAGACCTTGTTTTGGTCCAGTTGCTTTCTATCCTCCTATTTCCCCCTTTATGGAATGATAATATTTATTTTGTGCCATTGTATGTTGGAAGTGCTTAACTTTTTAATTTTCACAGGAGCTCATGGCTGAGAATTTGCCTTGTGTCTTAGAGGGGACTTGGTCTTAAGACTTTTTAGCTGTGCTAAAACTGTTAAGACTTTGACAACTCTTAAAAAGGACTAAATATGTTTTGTTTAAGGAGGTGGACACAAGCCTTTTGAGGGTCAGGGGTGGAATGTTGTCGTTTGGGTCTGGAGTATTCCAAAAAAGCCTTATGTTCCTATGGATGCTATATACTGTTGGGAGGCAGAGTCTGGCTGGAAGGGGTGGATGCTTGGGGACTGATCTGGAAAGGTATGTGCTAGCTCTGCTCTTCCTCCCACACTTGGCTCTGTTCTGCCTGCCTTGAGAAGCTCTTTTTCTGGCTTAAGACCTGTCATGTGATTCCGCTATTTCCAGATGGCTGCTCATGAATGGACAGTAACCTTCTGAAACTGTGAGCTAAAATAAATCTTGCCTTCCTAAAGTTGTAGATGTCAGGTATTCTGTTCCAGCAATGAAAAACTAAGACAAGTGATCTGCTTTTAGGTCCCAGCTCTAGACACTACACTGTCCTGCAAAGTATTTAAGTGGAGCACATGTCATTAAGAGCACTAAGATACACTGTCATTTGCTGAAAAGTAATCAGCAATCTTTATTTTTATGAGCTGCTGGGAACATGATGACCTTATAGGATTCCTGATCATTCAGTCCATGTAGGGAAAGCCAGAAAGCTGAGATAGAGTATGTAAATTCCTGAAGGGTTTAGGTCTGTGTAACATTAAAATGATAGATAAAATGACTGGAGAAACAAAAAGTTAGAGAATTCAGTGGAACATCGCTACAAGACGTATTAGCAGCACCAGCAATGTCAGCAGTACCAGAAATAGTTGTTGAATCTTAGTGGTGGGACACAGGACGGGACATACTCAAAGCTGGATAGACAGGCAAACAGTGTACAGACCAAATGCTACAAAAACTGAGATATGCAGGTAAGACTTTCCAGTAACCACACCACCCAGGCTACTTTACATGGGCTAGAGGCTATGTTAACAGAAAAACCAACTGAAAATATAATGCTGGGAAAACAGCTCCAGATGATGCAGAAAAAGTATCTGACAAAGTTTAACCTTCATTTATGATGAAGACTCTGAAGAAAATAGGAATAGAAGGACCTGGCCTTAAGCTGATCCAAGCCATCTACAATAATCCCTCTGCTGTTACTATTCTAAATGGGGAAAGACTGAAAGCATTCACTCCATAATCAGGAAGAAACGGAGTCAAGGACTGAGATGAGAGGCAGGTGGGAAAAGTAAAATTCTACTGGAAATATGTCAACCTGTCCTCATGCAACTCCAAGGACCTTGTTGGCTCTGAAGCCACCAGCCTGGCTCTCTACCAGGCTGACAGGAATCAGATCACATCCCCCAAATCTAGACCTTACTAAGGTTCTGCAGAGCTGCTGAAAATCATCCACTCCTCCAGAAGGCGGCTGCTGGGTTAGTCAGGTGCCTCCAGAAGTCCTGCTTAGACAACCATGATGGATTTTGCCCCAGCTGCCGAACTCTACAGCTTTGAGCGGAATCAACATGTGCCCTTTAATCTGAGAAAGCCACAGTTCAACAGGTGGGATATGAGCAACCTCAGGAAGCCCAACACTCGGCCTGAAAGAAGGACTGGCACCTCCAGAACTCTGCCTAGGGGAGCAGACACCTGCTAGCTTTGGGTTTGGAAGTAGGGGCTGGGGAATGGTAAACCCTATTTGTGTCACTGAAAAACCAACTGCTACTTTCAACCTATTATCCATGATGGTCTCTTTCAGAGTTTGTTTTCTCTCCTCAAAGAACTCTGGTGGAACTTTTGGAAATATATGCCCTTCCTTCTGGAGCAGGGTTTTCAGGAGTCAACTGACTTCTGGAACTATCTTGGGAGGATACGTGGAAAGCAGATTACTAATGTCTCACCTGAATAGCTTGTGTTTTACAAGCTGCTGCTGGTTATTATGCCGGGAGGAGTTATTTTTTTATACTGTATTTTTATATGCCTTTCAAAGCGGTGGTGTTTTTGCACAAGAGAAAAAAAATAAAACCTTGGGTAATTCTCTTGTTTGAAGGGTCTGATTTATTTTGAAAGGCAAGTTTACCTAAAAATTATATTTAATTGTGATTACTGACTGCCTGATCTTCAACTGTTGCCTTCTGGAATATATTCTAATAAAAGGTTTCTTTTAAAAATAAAATTGAAAACAAGACAAGGATGTCCACTGTGACCCTACTGTTCAACACAGTGCTTGAAATCCTGGCCAGAGGAATCAGGCAAGAGAAACAAATAAAAAGAATATAAATTGGAAGGGAATAAGTTAAGACCCAGAATTTCCAAAGCAATCCTAAGCACAAAGAAAAAGCTGGATGAATCACAATTTTAGACTTCAAATTATACTACAAAGCAACAGTGATAAAATCTACATGGCAGAAGAACAGACAGGAAGATCACTGGAACACAACTGAGGATTCAGAGACAAACCCAAACTACTCTCGGTCATCTGATTTTTGAAAAAGGGTCCAAAACCATTCACTAGAGAGAGACAGCGTTTTCAACAAATGGTGTTGGGGAAAGTGGATATCCACTTGTAGGAAAATAAAACTAGACCCGTATCTGTTACCACATACTTAAAATAAAATGGGTCAAAGAACTGGATATTCAAACAGAAACACCGAATCTGCTGGAAGACAAAGTAGACGTAAAATGCTGGGAGACATAGGGATAGGAAAGGATTTCACGAACAGGATGCCAACTGCACCAGAAATAATTACAAGAGTCAACAAATGGGACTACATAAAACCAAAAAGCTTCTGCACAGCAAAAGAAACAATCAACAAAGTGAAGAGACAGCCCACAGAATGGGAGAAATACTTTTCCAATGATGCCTTAGACAGTTTTAATATCTAAAATATACAAAGAACTAAAATAAAATACTCTTAAATGACCCCATTATGAAATGGGCAACTAAATAGAAAGAAATTTCTCAATAAAGGAAGTTTAAAAAAAAGCAAATGAGCCTATGAGAAAGTGCTCAACGTCTTTGGCCAGCAAAGAAATGCAAATCAAAATAACACTGTGATTCCATCTCATTCCACTGAGAATGACTTATGTTAAGAGCGCAAAAAGCAAGTGTTGGAGAGGCTGTGGGGATAAAGAAACACTTCTATACTGTGGGTGGGACTGAAATCTGATTCAACCATTATGGAAAGCAGCCTAGAGATTCCTTAGAAAGCTGAGAAGAGAAATTCCATTTGACCCAGGAACAGCTCTACCGGGCATTTTCCCAAAAGAAGTAAAGTCATCCTATCATAAACACATACACATATTCATGTTTATAACAGCACAATTCATAATAGCTTGATCCTGGACATAGTGTAAATGTTCATCAACAGAGAAATGGGTAAAGAAGGTGTGGTGTTTACACATAGTGGGATATTATGCATCCATCAAGACAGACAGATATGAAACACTTCAAAAAATGGGGCCACCTTAAGTCAATAATGCTCAGTGAAATGAAGTAGTAGTTGACTGATACATCTCATATTAGATTGCCATAAATATATCACAAAAAGATCCTAATTTAAGGGAGAGGGCGGGAAGAGGGATGCAGACTGCTAGGAAAGGGAAGAGACACTGGTAACAGGAAGAGGACAAAGAGGAAGGAAGGGGAAAAGGGAGGGGGAAATGGTTACACATGATAGACACAGGTGCACATTCCCAACCTACACACTATTAACATGTTGTGGAATGGATATTCATGCATATTCAAATTAAAAATGAAACAATTTTTTATTCTTTGACTATAAAAAGATTAACTGCAAATATTGGTTTGGATATGTAATTGTGCTGAGATACATATATGTTATTTTGGATATTCTTAATACATTTATGTAGTATGCCTGTTTACACACACATGGAGTATCTCCCAATTAAAAAATGGAAGTTGAAGGAGGGGGGTTGTAGCTCAGTGGTAAAATATTTGCCTAGCATTTTTAAGGCCATGGGTTTGAATACTTAACCTACCCATGTGCACACATGCACACACGCACACAGAACTCAACAATAATTTTTGGAACAATAATCAAAATTATTTTACTTTCAAGATCCACTCTGCTCCAGAAAAGTTTTAAAGAGTGTATATACTTTGTATTACATCTTTCTGTTGATTGCAATGAACTCTATCAAAACTAAGCCTAAGGCCTACTGGTCACTTATTTACATGTTTTTTGAGACAGCTCCATACTCTAGGCTGGTCTGGAACTCACGAAGGAGCTCAGGCTGGTCTCAAGCTCATGGCAATCCTGCCTCAGTCTCCCAAGTACTGGGATTATAGGCATACATCATCACACAGCTTATGTGGCGCGAGGGCCTTGTGCTTGCTAGGCAATCACTGTTCATTTAAAACTGGCTTTATTCCAGGTTGTAGGTGTAGCTCAGTAGTGCTTCATGTGCCTGAGGCCTTGAGCACAATCACTAATTCCAAAAACATACACCCCCCCAAAAAAAACCTAGCTTTTTTCAGCTCATGCTTTAGGCATATGACATAAATGTGAAGATAATCCTGAAATACTACGTGAGGTGCTAAACACATGTCAAGATTTGTGCCACTATGACAAGACGTTTCTGTTCAATAAGTACTTACTGAACAACTGAAATTACATTTCCTGAACTAAGAATTTATCATGGCAATCAAGAAACTAGATTCAAATAGAAGTTCTACCTGTCATCTGTTCTATGGTCTTAGGTCACATTCCAGTTTCCCCATGTAAAAAGTGAAAGATTATCTATCACATGAGGCTGTTACTTACAAGAATTAACCAACTAACCCAGACATAGTGGTGGATGCCTGTAACCCAGCGTTCTGTGAAGCTGAGGCAGGAGAACTTTGAGTTCAATCCCAGCCTGAACTTGGCTAAAACATAAAAACAAACAAACAAAAAATGGCTGGGATGTAGCTCAGGATGAAGGCTTTGGGTTCAACTTTCAATATTGCAAGAAAATAAAGGAATTAAACTAAGAGTCTGAATGTGTGTGTTTGTGTTTATGTGTGTGTGGCTCTAGGACAGGACCTAGGACTTTTGCACTGAGCTATATCCCCAGCCTTTTTAATATTGTATTTTGGGACAGAGTCTTGGTAAGTTGCTAAATTATCCAAAGTGAACCTCAAACTTGGCATCCTCCTGCTTCAGACCCCAAGAATGCTGGAATCAGATGCATTTGCCACCATACATGGCTAACAAGCTAATTTTTATTTCCTGGCATAAAAAAGTGTTCAATAAAGAGAAAACCCGCTATAACCACTGTGAGAAGATATGAAAGGGAAACAGCAGTAAAACAAGAGTTAAAAACTTTTGAAGCTGTAAGTAGTATAAATGATTTAAGCAGAGTGATGGTCCTTATACTTAAGGAGTTCTAGAATCTTTATGCAAAAAGATCTAGAAATGTACACAGGTAACAGGTAAGTAAAAATGAAGATTTGCAAGAAGACCTACTTGATACTTAACCTACGCATAAGGCAAGTGATGTAGAAACTCACGAGACCAGTCAGCTATTTGTTTTTGGTTGTCAGTGAAGGTCTTATCCTGGAGATGGAATTGAAGAAAACTATCAAAGGATTAATACATTTTGGTTAGGTGGAGAAGAAAGAGAAAGGCACTCTACCTGTGAAGCCAGAATAGCATAAATTTTGTTCTTTTTCTCTTGCTGAGGGTAGGGGTTGGAGATATGAGGATAACTCCAGGACTATTCATTCCTGTGTGGAACGGAACCCTATTCAAAAAATTCATCTAGATAAGTGCTTCTCAAACTATGTGTGGTGAGCAATTGTTTTTGTTTTTAATTTCCAGTAAGGCATGGGCCAGAACTACTAAAAGAATAAAAAAAGTTACTATAAAAAGTAATGAAAACAAAAGCATATATAATATAGGCATATTTTAATATTGCAAGAAATAAATGCCCATGTTTTTAAAAAATCAGCGTCAATAGACATAAATTACTCTGAAAAACTGCCTTAAACATTTCTAAACGATTAATTCTTAATTTCTGTATTAACTCTTCACAGACTGGTATTCATATCACCAGCACTAACAGACTCAGTTGTGTATTGCATATATATTTTAATAAAAACAGAAAAAAAAAGTAAAATGAGTACAAGGTTTCCAATTTGCTTTGCACTTGTTACAGATGAATATCAGTATCACACCGAAGACATCTTAGATTTCTATGCTCTGACAACTCATGGGAACAAAGTATAGAAGTACAAAAGCAGAATTAGGAATCAGTCTGAAGATTCCAAGTAAGGCATAAGCTTGTTTGTGGAAGTTAGGGAGAGATATTGTGGCAGACAGGCTATGAAAATTATCCAGAATACCTAAAGAGGGATGACAGATGCAGCAGTTAAGCAACACAGTGATACCAACCTGGTGCTCACCTTTGCCAATACATATCATTCTGCCTTCCTAATATATACCACTGATTTCTCTAAATACATGAGACATTCCAGACACACTAAAATAGATGGGACCACTGTTACCTCTGACATTATTATGGTTAAATCAGGTCCTTTTTCTAAACACAAGGCTTTCCAATATCCATGATACTTTGCTGTCCAAATTTTTAGAATATTTTTGAATCTGATCACTGGCAAATTCCAAAACAAAGAAAGTATAAGGTATCATGCAAAGTTTCCAGAAAGTGTTTCGTGCTTCAAACATGCATAAAATTTAAGGCAGCTTAAATTTTTATGACACTGTTTTGGATATTCCGTGGAAAAATGTCACTTGTGAAATAATTTTTCAACAATAAGTACAAAAATTCTTAAAAATTAATAACTTCATTGATGTAGCAGATTATCCCCTAAAAAGGCTTAACATAGATGGGACTTTCTTCACTTTGTCAGTTGAAGTCATAACATTTTGCTGAGGATGGTTCCTTTGCAAAATTAGTGGTTATAAACAAAAAAGCAAAAGGTAACAAATACATTGATCTAGACGGAAGTGTTAATATAGTCATTAAATTATTAACCCAATTTCTTTTTTAACTTACATTAACTTGTAAATAACTACATAATGAATATATAAACATCCAAACACTTGACAACGTAATAATCATACAAAGAAGGTTTTTTTGTCCTAAGGTCATAGCAATACACATAGAATTGACTGGCAGCATCCACACAACCCAAGACTCCTGCACAGTGCCTTCCCAGCTCAGTCTTCACTGTGCATCCAGAAGTCACTGGGGCATCTTCGGAGACGAAACCCAAAGTCAGATACGAACTGAGAAGATAGTGATAGAGCAGTAGCCCCGAGAAAGCTGCTCCGAATGAACTCAGTCAGGGAGGCATATAGATATTGGAGAGGCCACCTCGGGGCTATGCTAGAATCCAAGAATCTGAGGTAAAATTCAAAGGGGCCCCTTGGGGAAGTGCTCAACAGAGGAACTCCTCAGTGAGTGCATATGTCATGAAGCCTGCTCCTCTACAAGCTAACTGGAACTGATCCTACGATTGCAGATCAGACAATGAAGAGGTACAGAAAGAGTGCTATGGCCCACACCACTCCGCAACGAGCCAGTTTTGGAGAACTGGATATGGGACTACAGTGCTCAGCTGACAGATACTGACTCAGGCCAAAGCAAGTTGGGGCAGCAGGACACACTCCACTTCTGAGTGCCTGCTGGGACCTAGAAACAAGCACACAGCTGTGGTCTAGGGGCAACTGGCAAGAAGCAAAACCTTACTACATATACAGCACAAAGGAGGTGGGGCCAGGAATTATGTCTGCAGCCTCAGGGTTCCTGTACCCAGGTCAGTCAGCACAGGGGGAAAAGAAGAGAGGGCCAGCTATAGCCCCCATTGTGCCAGGGTACTGTCTTTGCCATTGTTTCCTGGTGAGACAGCATCCTCAATTCAGAGGTACTGGGGCAGTACCTTGCTGCTGGGCAGAGGCAGATCGTTGCACAATGTCTGACTGCATGTTCTAATCCCACTTGTACCACCACTGCCATCCCATCAGCGGGCTGATGGTGCATGGACCTGGTGGCGTACCGATACAGGAATAGTAGGGCAGGGCCTCTGACATACAGAAAAGACAGCCACCGAAGCTGAAGAACTGCTGATGGGGTCCAGGCTGGGGCTTGCTAGGGAGGCAGGGCCACCTGCCCAGCTAGATGCCTGTTAGCTGGTGCCATGGAGATATATCCATGGTAGCAAGCTGGTGGCACAGGGCAGGAAGACTGGCATCCCACAACTCAAGACTGCTGGAATCCCAGTGATCAGTGGGAGCAACACACTGGAGGCAGGGCCAACCTTGGTGTTCACTATGCCCACCTGATCATCTGGTGCAGAGGCATCAAGAACAGGATGGGCTGCTACCCCTGTCATGCCTGTGTACTGATCTGCTGCTACCCCTGGGTTGACAGCATTCTTGCTTCAGGAGAACCAGAGTGGCAGGGTGCCACAGGGTGGAGGTGGACAGTTACAGCATACACGAAACCTTCTCCTGCTCTTGTTACCACCCCCACTGCCACTTTACCTCTTCATCCTGGAAGCAGCCAAGTACTAGTCAAGAAACGCAATAAAAAATTTGGTGAAGTAGGTTAGGGAAGCATGCATGAGAGGGTGGTGAGGACTATGAGGGCTTAAGCTGCTATCACTGCCAACATCACCTATACTGATGCCTGGAAGCTACCAAAAAAGATAGAATAGGGGAAAAGGAGAAGAGGCATAGTAGTTACTCATAGCAGCTGCAGTGGCAAAAAAAATAGTAATAATTCATGATGATCCAAGCAGCAATTTACAGGACTGAGCTTACACAGAATGAGGGCCCTGAACCAGAAGCCTCCCAGCTCCCCAGGTTCTGCACTGGGTATCCAAAGAGTGGAACACAAACCACTAGCTATATAATTTTGAGTCCATCCACTGGAACACACAAAGACTACCTAGACGACAAACACTGCAAGCCAGAAAACCATGCACTACCAAAATGAAAAAACAAGGGAATAGGATATCTCATAAAGCACCCAAGCCCACCAACGAAGGCCCAAATGGGATTAGAGAAAGAATCAAACCTCCAAAACTTCAAAAGCAGAATAAACAATCCTCAATATAAGATGATCTAAAAAAACCTTCTAAAGACATTTATTGAGTTAAAAAATATAACTAAAGAACTCAAGCAGGAAACAGGCTAGCACAACTGCAGAAGTCAATACAAGAAATGAATGACAAATTCACTAAAGAGTTCAAATAATATTAAAACATGTGAGCAGAGCATCAGGAGATAAAAATCTTATTGAAAATCTGGAGAACAGAATGACCCAGAATGAGGACAGAACATCAGATCTAGAAGACAGGATGGAAATTATGGATCAAACTCTTAATGATGTTCAAATAACACTATGCCAATACCCAAATGGGTATCAACAGATGATAGATGACTCAAAGAAGATTAATCTCAGGCTTCCAGGAATATAGGAAAAAATAGAAATCCAAGCTAAAGGAATTGGAAATTTATTCACTGACATCATAAGAGGAAACTCCCCATGCATAGGAAAACAAATGGACACATAAGAGACGAAAGTGTGTCATGTACCAATTAGATCTAACCAAAACAGAAGCTTCCAAGACTTATAATAAAAGTTACAGACATCCAGTGGAAAGAGAATATCCTTAAAACTGTAAGAGAAAAACAGTAAGCAATATACCAAGGCAAATATATCTGAATAACAGCAGACTTCTCAACACAAACTCTGAAGGCCAGAAGAGCATGAAGTCGTCAAAGTTTTATAAAGGAAAACAACTTTCAGCAGAGACCCCTGTATCCTGAAAAATTATCCTATAAAATTGACAATGAAAGAAAGACCTTCCATGACAATGAATACTTCAAGAAATTTGTGACAACTAAACCAGGACTATAAAAACTTCCTAGGAGTCTTCTGAATAGAGGTTAAGGAGGATAAGCACAGCAAAGAAACTAGAAGCAGGTATATATTTAACAGAGAGAACCTCTAAATAAACAAGAAAACAGAAAGAAATCAATATTCAAAGGCTAGAGCAATGCCAGGACTCAACACTTACAGAATAATTATAACTTTTCATGCCAATAGTCTCGACTTAGCAATCAAAAGATAAAGATGGCAGATTAAACAACTATTAAGATTAAACAACTATTCCAAGCACAAGTGGCTTGCAAGAGACCCAACTTACCCCTAAAGATAAACACAGACTAAAAGTGAAAGGATAGGGTTCTATATTCCACCCAACAAACGGACAAAAACAAGCAAAAGTAGAGATACACTTTGCTGACAAAGTAGACTTCAAGCCAAAACTAGTCAAAAGAGACAAGAAGGATACTTCTTTCTTGTAAGGGGAACAATTTAACAGGAGTTAACAATAGTAAGCATTTATACACCAATGCACCCAGGTAAATTTAAAAGTCACTGGACTTAAAAAAACAGAAAGACCCCAACACAATTATTACAGGGGACTTTAATGTTCTTCTCTAATAGGAAGACAGATCAACTAGACAAAAAAAAAAAAATCAAAGTAATAGTAGATCTGAACTGCATTATGGCAGAAATGGACTTGACAGACATGTAGAGTTTTTCATTCAACAACAACAGAATTCATATTCTTCTTGGCTGGCCATGGATCATTCTCCAAAACAGATCATATTCTAGGCCACAAAATGAGGTTAAATAAATACAAAAAGTTGAAATAATCCCATATATCTTGTCAGATCAGAAGAATTGTCTAGAATGAGACTAGAAATGAAAACACAAGAGACATTATTCAAATAAATGGAGACTGAATAGTACAATATTAAAAAACATATGGTCATAGAAGAAATTAAGAAAGAAATTAAAAAGTTACTAGAGATAAATGATGATGGAGGCACATCAAAATACACCATTTCGGAAACAACAAAGGCAGCGTAAATAGGGAAATTCATTACCATACAAGCACACATAAAAAGAACTCAGCAATCCAAATATAAATAATTTTAATGATGCAATCAAGGGCTCTAGAAAATCAAGAACAAGACAACCCCAAAACTAACAGAAGGAAAGAAATTATAACCATCAGAATAGATGTTAATTATTTTAAAATTATTAGAAAATAAAAAAGAGCAATGAAACAAAGAGCTGGTTCTTCGAAGAGACAAATGAGATCAAGAAACCCCTAGATAACTTCACAGAAAGAGAACGCCTATATGAATGCAATCAGAAATGAGTAACATGAAATTACAACAGCACAAAAATCCAAAGGTTTCTAAGTTGTTACTTTGAAAATTTATACTCTAGTAAATTTAAGAATCTAGAAGAAATGTATGTTAAAAAATGCATGTCAACCTCTAAAAACTCTAAAAGCCAGAAGAAACAGAACACCTAAATGGCTCAAGGACCAACTATGAAATCAAGGAAATAATAAGAATACTTTCAACTAAAAGAAGAGCCTAGTATTCATTGAATTTATTAGCAGAATTCTACCAGAAATTCAGGGAATATTTAATACCAATATTCAGCAAACTCCTTCAAGAAACTAAAAAGGATGGAAAATTGCCAAGGTTATTCCTTGAGTCAATATAACTTTATAATTACCAAATCAAGACAAAGACCCAACAAAAAAATAAGGAAACCATAGGCAGATTTCCCTAATGAACATAGATATAAAATAGTCAATAATATACTCTCAAACAGAATGCCACTAGTCATAAAAAAAGATCATATATCATGACCAAGTGGGCTTCACCTAGGGATGCAGGGATGGTTCAACAAACATAAATCAAGAAACAAAATTCACCATATTAACAGACCCAAAGACAAAAATTATATGAGCATCTCAAAAGATGCAGAAAAAGCGTCTGACAAAATTCAACATCCATTTATGATAAAGACTGTGAATAACATAGGAATAGAAGGACCTTATTCAATCTGATCCAAGTCATCTATGAAAACCTTTCAGCCAACATCATTCAAACCAGAAAAAGACTGAAAGCATGGTTCTACAACTGAGAACAAGATGAGGATGTCACTGTTACCACTACTGTTCAACATAGTGCTTGAAATTTTGGCCAGAACAATCAGGCAAGAGAAAAATATAAAAGAAACACAAATTGGAAGGTAAGAAGACATCCCTTTCACAGATGACAAGGTATTTTACATGTAAGATCCAAAAAATTTCACCAGAATTTTCTTAGAATAAGCAAATTCAGCAAAGTAGCAGGTTGTAAAATCAATACTCACAAATCAAGAGCCTTCCTACACATCAACAACAAATTCGACAAGAAAGAAATAGTCCCCATTATTAGTATATGTGCTGCCGAAGCAAGCAGAGCCCCCATTATTAGCAAATGGGATTATTTCAAACTAAAACGTTTCTGCAGAGCAAAGGAAATTATCAACAGTGTCAAAAGAGAACTGACAGACTGGGAAAGAATATTCACCACTAATACCTCAAATAGGAGGCTCATAACCAGAATGTACAGGGAACTGAAGAAAAGTAAGCCCCTCAAATCAAAGACACTATTGAAAACTGCACAAGAGAAATGAATAGGCAGTTCTCAGTTCAAATGGCCAATAAATACATGAAAAGATGTTCAACATCATTAGCCGTAAGAGAAATGCAAATCAAAACATCACTAAGATACCATCTAACTCCAGAGAGATTGGTGTACATCAAGAACACAAATAGCATTCAGTGCTGGTGAAGCTGTGGGAAAAAAGGAACCCTCCTGCACTGCTGGAGGGAATGCGAACTGGTACAACCACTACGAAAAGCAGTATGGAAGTCTCTCAAATGACTGGAAATGAATATCCCCTTAGATCCAGCGATACCTATTCTGGAAAATTTCCCAAAAGAGTTAAAAACAACATGTAACAGAGATACACGTACACCCATGTTCATAGCAGCACAACTAACAATAGCTAAAATGTGGAAGACACCAAAATACCCACCAACAGACCAATGGATTCATAAACTGTGGTATTTATGCACAACAGAATATTACTCATCTATAAAGACAGATAGGTTGGAGGCTTTTATAGGTAAATGGAGGCAACTTGAGACCATCACGCTTAGTGACGTGAGTCAGAAGCAGAAGGTGAAATATTGAATGGTTTCTCTGATATGAGAAACCCAGATCACAATTATTTCATAGAATTTAAAGTGAGGAATAATGGGAACTGGAGGGGAAGGTTATAAAGAAAGAAGGGAAGGATCTGTAACTTTGCCACAATATGTATGTGCACAAAATACTCAATATCAATGTAAACTTTATGTATTATACTTATACATATCAATAAAATAGAGGAAAAGAAATCAATTCCATTCACAATAGCAACAAAAATAATAAGATACTTAGGAGTAAACCTTACCAAAGACGTGAAAGATTTATACAAAGAAAATTACAGAATCCTGAAGGAGACTGAAGAAGACTTTAGAAAATGGAAAGACGTCCCATGTTCCTGAGTAGGAAGAACTAACATCATCAAACTGGCCATGCTTTCAAAACCATTACACAGATTCAATGCAGTATTAATCAAATTACCAATGGCATTCTTCTCAGAACTGGAAAAAACAACTATAAAATTTATATGGAAGCAGAAAAGACCCAGAATGTCTAAAGTGATCCTAACCAACAAGGGCAGAGCTGGAGGAATCACAATTTCAGATTTCAAACTATACTACAAAGCAACAGTGATACATGGTATGGCATAAGAACAGATAGGAAGATCAATGTGACACAACTGAGGATATACCGACAAACTCTAGCATCCTCAGCCTTCTGATTTTTTGACAAAGGGTGAGTCCAAGATCATACACTGAAGAAAAGACAATATCTTCAAACAACTGGATATCCACATGTAAGAGAATGCAACTAGACCCACATGATAACACATATGAAAATAAAATCTGGGGCTGGAGGACTGGCGTAGTAGTTAAAGTGCTTGCCTTGCAAGTGCAAGGCCCTGAGTTCAATTCTCCAGCACCTCATAAAGTTGAGCACGATGGCTCATGCCTATAATCCCAACACTCAGGAGGCTGAGGCAGGTGGACTGTCCGAGTCCAAGGCCAGTTTGGGCTAAACCAGTGAGTCCAGGACCAGCCTGGGCTACAGAGTGAGACCCAGTCTCAAAAAAAAAAAAAAAAAAAAAAAAAAAAAAAAAAAAAAAAAAAAAAAAAAAAAAAAAAAAGAAAAAAAAAAAAAAAAAAAAAAAAAAAAAAAAAAAAAAAAAAAAAAAAAAACAA